>PVIA01013876.1:0-29698 GCA_004024845.1 Tonatia bakeri
GCGTTAACTCACTATTGGAGGGAAATCAAACTGAAGGCATTTCCCAGGCATTTACGACACAGCCCTTGCAAGAGTGGAATGACCCAGGTCGGTCCCCACAGGTAAGCAACAGGTCCCAGCCGGCACGGACCTTCCACAGTGGCCAGCTGTCACAGTGCCCGAGTCTGCAGGGGTGGGGAGCCGAGCCCCGTCCTCTCCCCACCGGCACTCAATGCGGAGCGCGGGCTGGGGCGCAGTGTCCCCGCAGGCTGGGCACCCTTACCTCGCTGACGACGGTGGAGTGGGCCTGGGCGTAGCGCCAGCCACCCCTGCACGGCACCAGCGGCGCTGAGCGGTTGGGGAAGGCGGCGAGCGGGTCCGCACAGCTGAGCGCGGCGGCGGTGGTGTTGGCCGCCTCCAGGAGGAAGCGCTGGCAGTGCCCGTGGCCCCCGAGCTCCGGCGCTGTGCGGTTCCATTCCTCCTCCGGGCTCCAGCCGCAGCGCTCGGCCAGCGCGGCGGCGCTCGGCCCGCGGCACCAGTAGTGGTCGGGCCGGCTGCCCATGAAGACCACCGCGACGAAGAGGAAGGCGAAGGTGACGCCGGTCAGGCACAGCAGCAGGAACACGCGCCGCTGGAAGCGCCCGAACTCGCCGGCCCTCTGCAGCGCCTCGTCGAAGGAGGGCATGGTGCGCGCCGCCCGCCGCCCAGGCTGGAGTGACCCGAGGGCCCTGCCGGCCGCCGGCTTTACCCGCCGCCTCCCCCGCCCCCCCCTCGCGCTCCCGCCTCACGCCCCTGGGCGCCGCGCCAGCGGCCGCCGTCCCTCAGGTCCCCGAGGCCCTCACGCCCGCACCTCTCTCCTCCCGCCCAGGGGTGCCTGCTGCAGCGCGGGCCGTGCTTCCCGGGGGCGCCGCCGCAGGATCCCTAGAGTGTGGGGGCTGGGGGGGGGCGCGGAGGGGCCTGGGAGGTGCGGTCTGGCTGAGCGCCACCGCGCGCGCCGGGGACCCGACCCGGGACTGCGAGTGACGGGCACAGCCTCCGGCTTGGCGTGGAGCTCCATTCGGTCCCTGCCAGCAGCCTGCTCTGCAGTCGCACTGGGTTCGGCGCCAGAAGCAGCAAGTTTCAGTCACCCAGCTACTCCCAGGCTCCTCGGACTTGGCCTCTCGGCTGTCCCGAGTGCATCCGAGGGAACTAACGACGCGCACGCACCTCCGGCCCGCTTCTCCTTCGGGCACAGAGGCCGCTCCGCGCACCCCTGGGCCCGGCAGCCGTTCCTAGAACAGAGAACCGATTGCACAGCTCAGCCCCGCGGGATTCGATTTCGGCGCCATCTCAGAGATTGTCCAACTTTTTCAAAAGGGCAGCTGGGCAACCACAGAGGCCAAGCGTCTCGTTCGGAGGCCTGCAGTTCAAAATGTGACAGAGTTCCTTAGCCAGGGACTTCCGACCTACTCTTGGCCTGAAATTGCCTGGAAATGGCGTTGTATCTTGGCCTGAAGAGTTGTAACGTCTTCGTTGGCTCCAGAGAGCCTCAGATCTGCTCCTTGCTCGGGCAGGTTACTACCACATCTAGGCTGCGGCCTCCTCAGGGTGGTGACGGCCTTGTGCCGGCCCGGGAGGAGCCTCTTACCTGTGGAGGTGTCTTCTGAGAATGTCTCCAGCCCTTTTCCCCAGCCCCCTACCCTATCCTCAAAAAAGCCTTCCACCCTGACTCACTTTCCTGCGAGGCTGGGAGGCTAATGGAGCCCAGACTTACAGCTCCTCCCTCCAGAGCAAGGACCCGGGGCTGCCTCCACTCAAGTGGGCTTCACCCCCTTACCAGCTTGTGGCCTTGGACAGCTTAGTCCACCCGGGGTCCTGGTCTGTCAGATGAGGCTCCTGCCCTCCTGGGGCCGCTGTGAGGACTGAGTGAAGTGACAGACACGCACAGCCTGGGGCATGTGCACCCTTCCGGGGTTAGCTGTTGTCACTGTCCGTGCTTGTGGCCGAGTTGGCGCTGTGCACTCTGCAGGGACGTCCCCAGGATCACAGACATCCCGGGACAAAGCCCTGCAGTGTGTGGTCACGCAGGAGGGCTTCACCCCAAGGGCTGTTCTGTCTTCTCTCATTCCTCAGGGAGCACCTCAGTCGTCTGGGTACCAAGTACATCTCTGCCCACATGTCTCGTGTTCCAGGGTCTAGTCCGTATTCCTGATGGCTGCTTGAGTGTCAGACTGCAGCTGTCCTCCTCACACCTGGTGCCTCCTCCTGGCCCCCCTTCGGTGTCACCGTGGCCTGGCCCCACCCCACAGTCTCAGTATCATCTCAGCCCCCTCACTCTTCAGGGCTCCCTTGCTCTTCAGCCCCACTCTCCCCACGACATGCACCGGCAGCCCCGCCTCACTCCCTGCCCTGCCTTAACCGTCTCCAAAGTGCTTAGCACCATCTAACAGAAGCATATTTTTATTTCTTTGCTTCTGATCTATTTTTACCTATTTATTTATTTAATTGACCTCCTTCCAGTAGGACGCAAGTTTCTCGAGGGCAGAGAGCTCAGTCTGTTTTGCTCGTTTTGGTAACGTTGTCACCTAAAACAGTGCCTGGTTCATGGTATGAGCTCGGTGAATGTGTGCAGAATGGATGGATGCTTCTCGAACGCCCCCCCACCACCACCACCCCTGCATATGCACAAGGGTATCGCCTCCTGCCTTATACACCAGCGCTGCTCAGCCTCAGGAGCCCTGGGGATTCCCCGCCTGCAGCACTGGCCTGTGGTCCTCACTAACCCCACCACCCTGCCACCCCATCTTCCCGCGGAGCACCTCAGAGCTGCAGCCACCAAGGGCTTGCCTTGCTTTCTGGCTCACTTTTTGTTTCTCATACTCTCTTTCCAGACCCAAATCTCTGTCCCCCACCAACTTCTTCCTTTCTGGGACTGCCAAACAGAACTTCTTGCTAATCCTCACGTCCTTCTGGAATGTTCCTAAATCTATGCCTGTACAAGCCAAGTTCCCTCTTTCCCATTTTACTTTCCCGCCCCACCCTGCCCACTGCCCAAGAGGGCCTGGGGTGAATGTTGATACCCCCACTTCAAGCCTGTTCCCCCCACAACTGCTGTCCTGCCCCAGCAATGCCACCTTCACCTGGGCCCCTAATACATCTGGGTAAGAACCTTCCTATGGAGTTGGATTACCTTTCTCTTTGTAGTACAGTTGTTGGACATTTTCATTTTGATCACCTTTGTTTAAAGAAGAAAGATGATGCAATCTGAGCATACAGACAAGACGCCCTTTGGAGCCAGAACTAGGGGGTTCAAATCCCCTTTTGCTCCTTACAGGGAGTGACCTTGGGCAAATTATTTAGTCTTTTTCTGTAAAACTGAGTAATAATGTGACCTTTTTGTTGTTCATGCAAGTCTCCTAGAACATGCTGAGTGCCGCCTAACGGTCGGCTATTAATGAAAGGAGCAAAAAAACACCCCCCGGCCCCGGAACGAGGGAATAGCATGCCACGTTCATTTCAGACAGGCTGCTATAAGAGCTACCGCTGGCAGACACAGTTGAAGTCCTCTGTATGTCTTCAGGTCCTGTCCCCCACCCCCTCTCGGTATCCCCACGCAGCCACCAGGCATCCCTTCTTCGGAAGGTGCCTTGGGAAGAGGGCTGAGGACCACTGGGCAGGCATCCTGCAGTCCCAGCCTCCAGAGAGGGGGCAGGAGGGCAAGAGGAGGGATAGGTTTAAGGGGGTACAACCCTTAGCCCTTGGGGGAAGGCAGCAGAGAAGTCTAGAAGGGACCGTCAAAAGCACAGGATGAGGGTGTGGCTGTTAGAAAGTTGTTATTCGTGTTTTAGTCCTTTTAGCCCACAGGTAGTGCCTACAGACAATACTGTACTTGGGGTCCTTTGAAATTTATATAAATGGCACCAAACTACATATTTTCCTGTCACTTCTTTTTCCCTCCACAGTATATTTCTGAGAACTGTTAGTCTTGATAAATATGGATCCAGCTCATTTACTCTGCTATCCCACAATTTCTCCATTCCTGCACCAAGGGACGGTCAGCTCATTTTTAATTTTTCACAGTTACGAATAATACCGCAGTGAACCTTGCACACTTGGGCAAGAATGAGTCTAAGGTCGACGTCTGGAAACAGACCAGCAGGACGGTGGGTGGCACGCAGTGCGGGCTTGGCTGGCGCTGCCAGACTGTTTCAGAGGGCGGCCCAGTTTGCCTCCGCCAGCCGCACGTGAGAGTATCCGCCTCCGCGCCCGTCGGACGCCGGCACGCAGCAGGCACTCCAGGGGGCTGGTGACCCCTGCAGTGGTTGGCTCGTCCCTGATGGAGTCCGATGGGACACTTCTTACCTGTCATTCGTCACCCAGGTTCGTCCTCTGCGGGTCAGCTCTTCGCGCCCTCTGCTCTGCTCTCGTTGCTCCTTCCTCGTTCTCACTGAGCGTTGGGGGGTCGTTGTGTCTGTGTGTGTTCTGCTGCTCTGCCGCTGTGCAGACACGGTCGTCGCAGGGCGTGGCTTGTCTTCTCACTCTGTTGACGGTGTCTGGTGACTACAGAAGGGTTAAATTCTCATGCAGCAGAATGTATCCATCTCCTTTATAGCTCCTGCTGTCTGCATCTTGCTGGGAAAGTCCTGTGTGGATGCGTCTCTGGGCTCCTCTGTCTGGCCTCCCCGTCCGTCTGTCTCTGAGCCGATGTTTCAGCAGTAGTTACGATCCTTCTATAGTGAGTCTCAACATGCAGTAGGGCCATCCCACCTCCTCACCCTCACCCTTGGCTCCTCTCCAGACTTATCTTGGCTCTTTGGGGGCTTTCTTCTTCCATGTACATTTTATATTTTATCAATTTCCATAGAAACTTGGCTGGGATTTCTATTGGACACTGTGTTATTCCTCCCCTCTCTTTGGAGGTATTTGGAGAGAAAAGTCAAATCACGTTCACCTTTTCCTTTAAATACCAAGGTAAAATGTAAAGATTACAGTGAGCCAGGTCATTTGAGAGCCGTTCATGCATATATTAGCACGGGTTTTTCTAGTGCAGGTGGTAGAACTTGGAAAGATGAAATATTCAGTTTTGTGAGATGCTAAAGCTACGTCTTAAATGGGGAAAGGTGAAAGTTATCTGAAAAATCCAAAACGAAACCTTTTAAAATGCGGCCCAAAGGAATAGGCTAAGGAGAACGGGAAGACCCCCGGGAGGTGTTGATGCAAACAGCAGTGTTGTGTGGCTGCTGGGTAAACGCAGGTGCTCCTGTTTTAATTTTTCCTGTCTTTTCATTGGATTAGTTGTGGTCTGGGTGATATTGCCATTTATCTGAGTGCAGCGGCTGGCAGGCTCTGCCTGAGACGCCGGCACAGAGGCCGCCAGGAGAGAGAGGTTCAGGAGACGCCGGGAGAGAAGACGTTTGCAGGGAAGGAGCCCGTCTGAGCGGCACAATCGGGACAGGAAAGAGGAAAGCAATCCTTGTGTTATGATGTCGTAGACTCTGGAATTTAGAGTCCAAGTTCTAATTCCAACTTTACCGTGAGATCACACATGTGCGGGACCTGTTCGCTTTTCCTAAAAACAGGCTCACATCTCTGTGCTACTCACTCTGCCACTGACGGTTCAGAGCCCGCCAAGACCGCGGGTCTCTCTCTGGTGTTGTGAAGAAAGCCGGTCACTTCTTCAGTCACCTCCGGGTGACGATCCCATCGAAGCCCCGTGATGTGTCCTCCTGGAACTGTCCTCAGACATCAGCGGCTCCTCACACCGCCAAAGGCAGGCTGACCCCATTGCAATCACTCCACCGGCTCCAGTCCCGCCCCGGCTTTGCCTGCACTGGCACTCACAGCCGCACGCCAGTCCTCTGTGGACACTCACAGGACACAGTCTGCGCCCGGGACTGTACCACGTGCTTTACCTCCGGGTTCCCTTTTACTGCTCAGAACCACACTAACCAGGTACAGTCGTCCTTTTGCAGACAGGAAAATCAAGGCTTGCAAAGGTTGACTTCATTTGTGCAAATGTCACCCAGGTTTGCGTGGATCATGGGAAGGGAGACTGGCTCTGCTGCCCCAACCACCTCGTGGCCTCCACAGCGATGCTGCTCCTGTGTCTTCTCTCGTACTTTCCCCTGACTTTCAAGTGAGTACAAACCTCACTTAGGATATCACTTGGTTTTTGTTTTGTTTTTTGGGGTTTTACTAAACTTTTTTATCCTTATCCAAAGACATTTTTTTTTTCATTGCTTTTAGAGAGATAGGAAGGGAGAGAGAGAAACTTCAATGTGAGAGAGAAACATTGTTTGGTTGCCTCCGGTACACACCTGGGCTGGGGATTGTCTGTACCTGGACTAGGGACCACACCGCAACTGGACACAAGCTCTGATCAGGAATCGAACCTGCAACCTGCCCACCATGGGACAATGCCCCACCAACTGAGCCACACCAGCCAGGGCTGGGTTTTGGTTTTGTTTGTTTTGTTTTAATAAAACTGTCCTATGCTTTCAATGATAATCTCTGTATAAAACTTTATACACTGGAGTACCACAGGGTTTTTTTTAACTGAAGGAAATTTTAGAAGTCATGTAGTCTATTTTCCTTATTTTGCAATCCAGTAACTCAGGGCCAAAGAGATCAAGGGACTCAGCTAAGATGACTTCACCCCACTTACAGCAGCAGGTGGGACCAGGACCCGGGTCCATAGGCTTTTATAAAATGCTGATTCAGTTTATTCTGTAAAGTTGCTGTTTCATAAATTATTTTTTGGACTACAAATATAATACATGCTAGAAATTTAAAAGAAAACCTTTGCCTTTCAATACCAACATTAAGTAATTTGCATGAATGTGAAACCTACTCAGTCTTCACACATATAAATTTTGGGGGGTCAGTTAAAATTTTTAGAGTATGTAATGGGAGAGTTTATTACAAAAATAGTTTTTTGCTTTTGCATTTTTAACACTAGAAAAATAAGTGATCTAATAATTCCAAAGCATTGTACTTGTTTAGGGAGAAAAAGACAAATATCAGCCCTGGCTGGTGTGGCTCAATGAGTTGAGTGCCGGCCTGCAAATTAAAGGGTCCCTGGTTCGATTCCCAGTCAGGGCATGTGCCTGGGTCACAGGCCAGGTCCCCAGTAGGGGGCGCTTGAGAGGCAACCACACATTGATGTTTCTCTCCCTCTCTTTCTCCCTCCCTTCCCCCTCTCTAAAAATGAATAAAAAGATACTTTTTAAAAAAAGAAAGAAAAAGACAAAGATTATTGGTCAAACCCAGGTGAGCTCCACACTTGAATTAAGTGGACCATGCCAACGTCAGTGCCTAGCTTCTGACAAGACACCAGGACTTTGCAGGACACAGTTATTGGGGACACTGGGTGAAGGGTACACAGACACTCTCTGTACTATTTTTGCAACTCCTTGTGAGTCCTAAGCTATTTCAAAACTAAAGTTATTTTTACAGAAAGAGTAATGGCGATCGTTTTTGAAAAACTTGTGCCAGAAAGGGACTGTGCCTCTAGCTCTTCCCTTCAAGGATGTCCCTACACTCCAGATCCAGCCCCTCCCTGGCTCTGCTCTGTCCTCAGTGTCCCTGTAGCTCATGGAACCCCCTCCAGAACTCGGGGTTCCACAGAGTGGGGCAGGCTGCCTGGGAGCCACAGGGACATGGGGCTATGGGAAGATGCTGCTGTGTTCCAGAGATCGGGGTCCAGTGGACCCTCGGAGCCCCGCCCATGCGTAACCTGGGGGCTGCCTGGGTGCATGCTGTCTTCAGTGTAACGTTGCGCTTAGCATAGAGGACAAGTGAAACTGAAGCCACAGGCTCTTTTGAAATGAACGTCCATCTTTAGATGGGCAAATACGCAGTTTTCACCCACGCAATGACCACTCAGGGTTCCCTGAGCTGGTCTTGTAAGATGGCTATGACTCAAAAAAGTATGTTTCTTCTGCTCTTTTACTTTTCTGGCTATTGGTGTTCATGAGTGACCTTACTGCAAAAAGCTTGATGTTTTTGCTTCATAAATACAGTCACACAGGATATATAGGGTTTTGTGGGCACATTTCTTAACGCACCTATGGACACACCAGAATGGCTTGTATTCAGGGAGCTGGCCCACCTGGACGTCCCAGCCTCTGCTCACAAGCACGCTCCGGGTCCCCTCCGTGCCTGCAGGAAGTCCCGCCTCACTGGGTACGGGCTTACCCCTGCTTTCATGCCTCCAGCACCTCTGGGAATCCCCAGGGGCTCTCGTGGGGCCCTTTTGTATGTGTGTTCCACATGCAGTTGGAGAGTTTTCTGCTTTTTCCTTCTTACACCTTCCAGGAATCTCTAAGACAATGGTAGGTGGAGTCTGTGTGTGCCCCAGAGCTGCATGGTATCCACGGGTTGTGCTCCTGTCAGAGCCCTGGGGAAAAGAGTGTAGGGTCAAAATGCTTACTTGGAAGGCTTCTCAGGGGCCCAGGACTGGGAGGGGTCATGGTTCCCCTGGGCAGGGAGTGGACTGGCACCAACTGGGTTCTGTCTGATTTGAAACTACAAAGGAGGATGCTGATGTAGGTGGAGGTTTTCAATGCCAAGGACAAGCAGATTCACGCTCGTGGATCACACCCGATCCCTACTGGTCACACCCACTAGGGACCACTGATGAGTGGGAGTCAGGAGTCACACTCTTTCCCACAGGCCTCCTGGGCGGCTGTCAAATCAGAGGGCATCCCTGGGTATCCGTCCTTACACATTCCGTCTGCGTGCCCAGAGCCCACAGACAAATTAGGGTGTTCACCTACTTCGCCAGCCAGTGCACACCCGACTCTCAGCCCAAACCAGCTCAGCGCCCTGTCACAGGCCGATACTGGCCTCCCCTCTGGGGTTTTCCTTAACCCACTGGTCTGGCATCTTACCCTCCCAAGCTAAGCCCCCTCTTCACTGTTAGCCAGGGCTCTTCATTGACACCCTCAAGCCCATGCTGCTTCCTCTTCTCACCGTCTTCTGCCTGCACCACATCTAACACACAGACACGTGTGCATGTCCACACCACCATCTATCCCCACGTCTGTACGACAACATGGCAAAAATAGACCCTCCGCCAGTTACCTGCTGCATGTCTCAGAAACATCACTCACACTCACTGAACCTAAGTTTTCTTGTTAGTGAATTTGGGATTTAAAAAAACAGCATCAAGCCCATCAGACGGTAAGGAGAAATAAATAAAACCATGTAAGCTGATTGCTTAGCACAGTAGTTTTGGACAAAAAGGAGGATTCAGTCAGCGTTAACTATTTTTTCAGAACGCTTTCCACTTCCAAGTGGCACTCAGTCCACCCGCCACCCCGTGCCTCTCTCATAAACTCTCCTTGTTTCTCCAAATCTCTAAACACTGACACTCACGTCACACCACGTAGAGCCCCGTGCACACCAGTTGGCAGAGGCACTGCTCTCTAGCTGTGTCCCACACAATTACTCATCATTGTCTTCTTATTGACGACCAGCACCTGGTGTGTATTTCTCTTGTACGCATGTCCCTGTGTGATGCTGGACACGTCACGAGATGTTGGACAAATAATTTATTAGCTTCTTGCGTTATTTCAAGGAAAACCCAAGACTCATTTGGTTCGCAGCTTAGAATATTTGTGTCTCCTGAACCTCTTTTTTTTCCTGAATGCTTTACTCTGATAAGGTATCTTCCCCCATACACTAGGGGGAAATGTGAACTAGGTCTCCTGTCGTTTCCAGAAACTATTCTTCCCTGTTCCTCCATGAGCGAGACAGCCGTGATGTCGCATTATCAGAACGGGCCCAGAGGCCTGACGCAGTTGCTAATTATTGCTCCACTGACGTTCTCTGATGTGCTCCCGTCCTGCCCGTTGTGAGCGGGTGATGTCAACAACATGACGAGCTCACGGAGGAAACTTGGCAGGCGACGGCGCTTGATGCCTCCCTGCCGTTTCCAGCATTTTATAGGCGCAAGCGAAAGAGATCCTCGTTCCCTGTTGTTGACAGATGTTCGCTCCAGGGAGCGTGTTTTACACCCCACATCCGGCGAGAGAGCTGGTATTTACCAACATCTTCCCACTTGGACATTTTACGACGATGACATTTCTTCTTTTGCAGATGTGATGTCTGGAGCGATAAGCATAGCCCTTGCGCACACGTGGAATGACGCAGATCCCCCGGGGGTCGTGGTGCTAAGTGCGATGTTTCCAGATGGCAAGTTCCCTCTTCCTAGTGTTCACTAATCCGAGCATCTCGGGAATTTGGCTTGGGAAAGAATGCAAAGTTGAGCTTGTCCAAACCAGCTCTGCCACAGTTTCTGAGACGAGTGTTATCCTTTCAGGGAAGGCAACGCTGACGGACAAGAGTGATGGGAACCGCTCCAGATGTTACAGGGATGGACTGCAGGGCAGCGCGCCCTCCTGGCTGCAGCCCTTGAACTTCACGTCGGGGGCAGGCCCAGTGTTACGATGTTAAAGGAAGGTCATCTAACACAAGCTCACCTGTAGAAACCAACTGGACAGACAGGCTTCTTAAATGAAGTGCTTTTTAGTATTTGAACAAGAAGTGGGGGATTTCAGTCCTGGCTGGGTATATAACACACCCTAAGGGTCTATGCCTGGAATTTCAGGCTTTAAAATAGGAAACAATTAGGTTTCTGAATCTCACCATCAAAACATGTTGGAAATAACTTTGCCTTTCCTCAGAGTGTGTTGGAAGACAATTAGCTTTCCTCAAGGAGCCTGGAGTAAAGTCCCAAAGGGACCTACTTTAACCCACTTAAATTCCAATTTATAAACCAAAATAACCGTTATATATCTTATTTTATGTAAACCTCAAATAAGTAGAACAAAACATTTTCTACCAAAAAGAAATGTAGACCTCATAAGTGGAATCTTTTAGAGAGGCATCGATTTTCTTAGTTGAAGAAATATCATTCATTTCTAAAGCCATGTCACAAACTCAAAATGCATCCCTCATTTGGAAAACAGTCATCATAAAAATTGTCACATGCCGTTTTGTTTTCAGAAGACAGCCTTGAAAGCCACGACACAGGGCCTGAGTGGGAGTCAGCTGGGGCATGCTCCCCAGACAACCCCACGTCGGTGAAGTGAAAGGCTACCACAGAGGCATCTGTGAGACTGTCAGACTTCCAGGTGTGACTTGAAGGGGAAAACGGATTTAAATAAGCCTGGAAAGCTTGACAACCAAACTAGACTTTTTTACTGTAAAACCCCTCAGAGCTCTTACAGTGTGTCGCATTGCTGCAGGAGGGCTGTGTGTGGGCGCTGTGACAACCGTGGGATCCTTCTCTCCCAGGCATCTTACAGGACTGGCACTTCCTGGCGGCCTGCTTTGGGAAGCACAGGCAACATGAGGAATGGTTTTATGACGTCTGTGACAGTGTCCTGTGGGTAAAGGAGCGAAGTATGGCCTGGACAGTGGCTTTGATTTGGTGGCTTTATGGCTCCTTGGAGATCTATGCCCCAAAAGTGTGACGGAGAATAAGGCCACACAATTGTGTGTAGCCCTGCCTCCTCCCTGGTTCATGCCTTTGTTCATTGACTTGTTCAGGAGTCCTGCAATGGGGCCAGGTGCTGGGGATGCAGAGGTTAATATAAAATATTAGCCCTGCCTTTAAAGAGCTGGCTCTCCAGGGTAGGAGGGCCAGAGGGACCTATGAAAGCACATCAGAGGTGCCAGGCTAGACCACCAGAGATGTAAAACAGGGGGTTGCCAGTTCTGCCCGGGAGTCTGACCTTCCTTGAGCTGGGTCTGAGACATGCGGAGGGGCCTTGCAGACGGAGCAGGAAGCGTGTGCAAAGGCAGATGCCAGGACACCACATATCACGTTTTGAAGGCTGCTAAACGTCTCCTACAGCTGGCATCCAGAACAAGAACAATGCTAAAGAACAATGAGGTTGCTTAGTGGAGAAAAATTCTTTAAGGCTATGAGACTAGAGGCATGGTGGCCCTTTAGGAGTCTCTGTCCATAGTCCAGGGGAGAGCAAGTGGGCAGCTCCACCAGGCAGCAACCGTGGGGGTGGCAGAGACTGACAGAGTGAGGATGTTAAGATCAGAGGACCGCACTGGAGCAGGAGGTGGGGGACGGGAGAAGACAGAATTGAGGGCGACCTACAGGTACCTGATGAGGGCAACTGCAGAGAGGGTTGGCGAGGCCAGTCAAGAAGACACAAAAAAACAAGAGACTGGGGGGAGAGGGAAGCCAGTTTTCAGCATGTTGAACTTCAAGCACCCGAGGGGCATCCGTTTGAGTCACTCAATTGCTGACTGATCGGTTCTATGACAAAGCAGTCTGGGCAGTAGATGGAAGTTTTGCAAATTTTGATTTCTTTTCTCTTCTTTTTTTAAGAATGTAAGCATGTTTAGGTCTCTGTGCTCGAAGAGGGGAACAGGGGAGGGAGATGGGGAGGAGTAAAGGGAGAGGAAAGGAAAGGCACGCAGCACTCCAGCCGCCCACACTCCCCTTCTGCACACCGCCAGCCCTCCTCAGCCAGCCCCGGACTCACCCCTCCACGAAGACTATCTTGATGAGGTCATGGAAGATTACCTCCTTTTGGCTAAACTCAATGGCTAAGACTTGGTTTTCCTTTGACTTCCTAGTAGACTTTGATGTTATTAAATGCTTTCTCCTCCTTGAAGCATTGTCCCGTGGCTTCTGCGAGGTCCTAAAGTCCACTTCTCAGACCTTGGGGTGGGTCCTTGCCACCTGTCCACTTCTTCCACATGGGCATTCCACAGGGTTCCACCCAAATCACTCTCCCCTTCTCATTCTGTGAGCTCAACCACCCCCCAGCTCCAGTCACTAACCTTAGAGTAGCTGTGGCTGCAGCAGCAAAGGGGCCCCAAACACATACAGCCTCGGAGTTCATGAATGCTTGCTTCTGGCCATTCAAGGAGCAGCTCGGCCTTCTCGCCTAAGGTCCCGAACCTGCCCATCCTTCCTCCCAGTCCTTCCCACCTGCTCCCCCTCTTCCTCCCACCTCAGTTTGGTGGGCAGAACATTTGTTTCTTTGTTTGTACTTCCTCAGCTCTTACCTCTGTTGGTGAATAGAAACTAGAATGCGCTAGACGTTGTCATACACTCTTAACCTGTTATGCCTAATTTTAACAGAGGAAACCAAGGTTTGCAGAGAGGTGACTCACCCAAAACAGAGCAAGGGGCTGAATTCAAGTCCAAGTCTGTCAGATTCTAAAGCTGCATGTGTTCCCACATGGTCACGCTGCTTTTTTTCTTCACTCAGAGACCCAAGTTTAGACAAGAACAAATAAACCATCAGTAAGAGACGGGGCTGGGATTCAGCCCCAGGCCTATAAGTGTGCAACCCGGGCTCTTGGTCCTTTCCGCGCGTGCATGTTTCTAGTCCACATCTCTCTCAGCAGTAGTGATGAGTGTCCCAGTTCCCGGCTCTCCACTTGCAAACTGATGGGCACCTGCCCATGAGGGGCCTGGCGGAGTCCCAAGGAACACCACGGGTCACTGCTGATGTCCTTCACACACCCTCTTGCTCCCAAGTCTGTCCTAGAAAAGGCCCTCCTTCTCTCTCTAGATGCTAAAGGCTCCCCCAGTCAACATCGTCAAAAAAATATAAAGTAGGATTTCCACCCCCAAAAAGTGCTGCATGACAGATAGCCCTTTGCACTTCCGAGCACAGGCTGCCCCGGTCCTACTGCAAAGGCTCCTTCACTTTACTCTTCGACAGGCACAGCCCACAGCCCCCGTGAACTGAAATAACCTCCAAAATCTGTTTCAAAATGAATTGTAATGGAGTGCAATGGAGAGAAAACGCTGGATGGTAATGACTTCTCTACCCTCTACTCTTTTCTAAACAAATTGAAAAGCCTTCCTGGGTCCAAAAATACCCCAGAATTTCCGGGTGTCTTGCGAGCCCACACATGCAGGCCAGGTACTACGCTGGCTACAGACGTTAATGCTGGCGGGGCCCTTGAGAGAAACCGGGAGCAGCCATGCCCCAGAGCAGAGCCAGCCCTGGAGAAGGAGCATCGAGATGACTGAAGTGCTGCTTTCGTCAACCTTGAAATTGCCCGTTATTCCCTGCGCTCACAGCTTTGCCATCCAAGCCCAGGCCTGGCAGCAGAGCACCTAGCTGCTGCCAACGGTGGCTTAATGAAACGTGGGCCCTCTGCGCGCAAGCACGGCAGCCAGGGGCTCTGGGAGACCGGCAGCCTTCCAAGAGCTCCTGAGCCCATCACTGGCTGTCCTTTCCGGGGGAGGGTGCCTGGCTCCGGGACAGGGACAGAGGGCAGAGGGGCCCAACTCCACACTGACTTCCTCTTCTTTCTTCCTTCACACTCCCCAACTTCCACCTTGAAAATACACTTTACTGTTGAATTGTTTTATTTCACACAGTTTAATTAGAATTACACATTCACATGAAAAAGAAACGATAGAGAAGGAAAGATGGGGAAACAATCAGTTTCCATATAATCTCTCTGTATCCCTGGGCCGCTGCCCGGGCTGACCATCATTCATGATGTCCACTTTCAGTCACACTGGAAGTCACGGGTGTCCTGCAGAACCTATGTTACACAGAGCCTGTGCTTCTATTTCTCGTTTAGCAGCCCAGTGATACCCACTGACTCTCTTCTATAAGAGATTCACATTATTTTCCCATAATCCTTTGAGTATTTTATGACTACAGAATAATTGTTAGTTCTTCCCTATTTAATAAAGTCATTAATCTCTGTTTCTTGTTGGAGAAAACTTGGACGATGTCTCCTGACTCAGCCTTGGAAGAATGTTGGCATCCCTTCATCCCTGACCATCCCCTCTTTCCACATGCATCTATCGAACGTGATAAGATCTCTGACGTGGGTGCTCCGTGGGTAACAAATCTCACTGACTCTCAGGTGTGCCCCTCACAACTCCTTCAAAAACTGGGGCTTTCAGGGGGCTGCTGCCACTTGAATGTAACAAGGGCTCCCCCATTCTACCACTTTCTTCCTGTTCACTTTTGCACTAATCTTGAGCTAAAGCCACAGAGAAGCCATCAGGACACTTTTTAGCCACCTCCTGAACAGAACTGCAAGTCGGAGAAAGGCAAGGAGTGGACCACTCCAAGCCGGCGACTATGCACAGAAGACCCCATTCCTATGACTGTGTGCATCAGTTTCCTGTGGCGATGGTAGCAAATTACCACCAGGTGTGTGGCTTGCACCAACAGAAATGTATTCTCATGGCTTTGTAGACCAGAAGTCCAAAGTCAAGGTGCTGCCAGCAGTGCTGTGTTTCCTTCAGAGACTCTATCAGAGATGCCTCGTCTCTTCCACCTTTGGGGCCTGCAGGGGCCCCGGGGCTGAGGCAGCACCTCCCGTTCCCTGCCTCTGTCCTCACGGGGGCCTCTCCTCTCTGTCTCTCCTCCATGAGTCTCCTACAGGGCACCCGTCTTGAGTTCAGGGCTCACCCAGACAACCCAGGGTGGTCACATCTTGAGATCCTTACCTTAACTGCGTCTGCAAAGATCTTTTTCCCCAGTAAGGTCACAGTCATGGCTTTGAGTCTTAGGGCGTGGACATATGTTGGAGGGCGTCCACATTCAACTCACTATACTGCTCCTGGAAAAATATATTTTGAAGTGAAAATGAATGAAAAGGACTTTTTCCCTCTTTGTTGTCAAAAAATAGGACAGGAGAGAAAGCAAACATTTGGAGCCTCTTGCCCAAACAAGGGCAAGAATTGGATATTCTTTCTCTCTTTCCAGCCCCACAAAGATTAACAAATTATTCTCTCCAACTCTCCTTTCCAGTTCTGTGTAGGTCTGTATTTCTCATTTCTTCCTGGGAATGAAACTCCCAAAATAACCCTGAGAAGGTTTGTTTGTGTGGTGTTGCCACCCTGCACAGGAGGCGGGGTCCTGGCGATTCCATGGTGGGCGGCTCCTGCCCCGTGTGATGGATTTATCTGAAGGAAAGATGGGACCAGAAATCGTGGGGTCGCATCCCTCCGCCTCCCTGCTGCCCATGGACAGATATTTCCAGAGGGTGCTAGCCCCCGAGCACTAGTCACCAGTCTGGGAACCAGGCCACATGGGTGAGCTCACTCCCCCAAATCTGCTGAAATGCAACTGTCAGCAAAGAGCCGAGAGGCACGGGAGGGGCTCTGGGAAGGGCAAGCACAGGATGGGAGCCCCCAGCCCTGTGCCCCACATCCTGCCAATCAGCTGTGACACTTTAGGCGAATCACTTTCTTCCTGGGTTTGTTGTCCCCTCTGTCAAATCCAGATGCCACCCGACACTTGTTTTTCCCCGCCCCTAACTCCCTGGCCTTCCTTCCACCCTTTCTTCCTTCATTCCAGCAGCACTTGAACTCCAGCCAGACACCGGGCATGGTGGCGCAGATGCTAATTAGTTTCCCTCCTGGGTGGCTTGTACACCACACCAACTGTGTTAGATCTTTGTGGGGTCAAAAAAGAGGCTATTTTTGAGAGGGTGCCTTTAAAATAGAGAGCTTCTTTTAGCAGAATGCGTGGTGAGGAAGGACTGCCTGTCTGCGGGGGAGCCCCGGATGACCCCCCCACCCTCATGCTGTGTTCCCAGGGAGAGCTGAACATACCCGCCATACTGCCTGGTCGCCCCTGAGCAGAGGAGCCCTGGGGGTGTCCCCCTCCCCCACATTGCTCACCTTAATCCTCAGCGGCCCTTAGAGAGGGGCTCAGCACACAGATATTTTGGAAAGCTGACTTGAGAGTTCTTCCACAGATATCAGTGTGCTAGGTGAACATTTTCAATAATCCCCCCTTTAATGGGTCCCCCCAGCAAATACAGAAAAGCTACAAATAGATGGGCTTCACCTCCCCACAGGGTCACCCTCTTCCCTGTCATGCCATCCTGCAAGCCTAGGGGGTCAGCACATGGCTTCGAGGTTTTGTCGCCGGCCCGGGCATCCGGCTGCACGTCAGGCACCGGCCGCTCCCACCGCAGGTCCATCCCCATGACTTCCGTCCGTTCACACGAGTGGACAGGCCAGACCTGTTTCACCTTCATCGTTCATAATCCTATAATTCTGGGGTTCTGGGGCTCGTGGAAAACCTCAGGATTTAAAGCTAAAAGAAAAGTAGGGAGGTCGTTTGCTCCCACCACCTCCTCCAATGATCCCCTGCAAATAAAAGCAAAACACGTCCTTCTCTTTCCAGAGCCCTTGCCCCAGCGCTCTGCGAACTGAAGAACCCGTGACAGTTGAGGCACATGGTGATTCTGTCTCCCAGGGCTCAGTGTCTCTGTCTCTGAAATGGGTTTGTTAGACCAGTGCTGGCCTGCGACAGCTTTCACTGGTTTGTGTCAAAATGGGGAAGGGATGTCAAAACAATGTCATTTGGTTTTTTGAAGTATATTATTATTTGTATGTATTCTACTTCTAAATTCTGAAATCATTTCTACAGTCTTCGGTACCCACATGTCTGTCGTTTAAGTGAGGGTAATAGATGAAAACATCTTGCCGTTGCTTCGGTTTGCCATTCGCCTTGGAGCATCTTGCCGCGAACCTGTGTCAGGCTCTCTACGTCTGAACTTGATCTTCCTGGTTCGTGAAGTACGAGCAAGCAGATTTCTCACTGGAGTCCACTGTTCTGGTTTCCAACAACTCTGTGTTAGCTATTTCAGCAAATCAGTTAAAGCATTTTGTACCAGGACCTTAGCCTCTCGACCTTTCTCTGGTCACCCAGACCCTAGCACCCACTCTGCTCTCCAGCCCCTGCTGCTCCGAAGCTCCAGGGCAACCCATCCCATCCGGGCCAGGCTCCTCCCTCCCTCTAAAGTCAGGAGGACATTGGCCTGTTTCACAGACCTTTCTTGAGCGGTTCTATGCTGTCCCCATCACTGTAATCTGAGCCATCACAGCCCAATGGCATCCCACAGAGACACAAGACCTGCTCCCCGTTAGAGGGAGGTGACTGTGTTGAATACCTTTCTCCTTTCCTCATCAGCAAAGCCTTTCCCTGCCTAATATCCTGGAGCTGCCTCTGAGAAGTGAGCAAATCAGAGCATTTAGCACTAGAAGACATCCTGGAGGCTAATTAAGTGGCTTGCCAAAGGTCTCAAAGACGGTTCAGGGAGAAGCAGGGACCCAGCCACCTGCCTCTTCCTGCCAGGGTCAGTGATGTGGGCCATGTGGGTCATGATTCCTGGGAGAATGTCCTCTGGTCTTAATGCACCGACTTAACCCCTACTGGGTGATTTCAGAGAGTAACCAGGTCATGCCTCTCAGATATAGTGTCATTCAGAGACAGGCTACCGGGTGGAGCAGTTTTCCAGAAATCACCTCTGCCCAGCATTGATGAAAACCCCCTGCACCAGCCTTTGGTCAGGCAGGTTCTTGGCTGTGGCCTTGAAACCTGCCCCTGCCCCACCCCGCCCTGTGTGCAGACTAGGACTGTGACACCTGACAGTATCCACAGGCTCCTAACCCTTGGAGCAGGCCTGCACCCTGCTTTCAAGCCACCAGGTGGTTTCAAGCCACAGGTGCACATGCTTCTCGGTGCAAACATCTTACCTCTAACTCGCTAGGACTCCCTCCACCAAACACGGGCCTCCTTGTAGTCATTTCAGTTTGAGAGAAAGCACGACTTTTGTTTAGACTATAAAATACTGACCAATGGAAGTAGCCTGTAGAGATTACATGGCCTTAGTGACAGATTCGATAACTCTTCCGGAGGAAAGACCTGAAGGTGCCGAGTGATTCTGCCTCAGCGACAGGTGCGGGTCCCAGCCGTCGTCACCCGTCACGGACAGGTGGCGGTCAGTGTCTGGTTGGGTGGCTGTGCGGTGCTAGAAGCTCAGCAGCCGTCCCCGCAGCACGGGACGGCTCTGGAGCCCGGAGGGCCCCGGCATTCCACGGATGTGCCAGCTGCACGCTGCGGGGCCATGTGAAGCTCCCGGAGCTGACTGCTGGGGCTGATTCCTTCCGCGCTCATAACAGGTCGGGGCTGCTCAGCTGGCCCAAGTTAGGCCCTCTGTGCTCTGGTGGAGAGAGAAAGCATGAAGAAAACCCTCCCCTCTTCCCTGGGTGTAATAGTGCTCACCCCCAGCCACCATGGGAAAGCTGGACGTGGGGTTGCTTTGTAAATAACAAACACGGGTGGAAGGGTTTTGTTTATGCATCCATGTTCCCGACAAAGCCTAGAATGGGGCGAGGGTTTCCAAGGATGAGGCCTCTATGGGGGCCGGCCACTCCAACCAACCAGCTGCAGGCCAGTGGGGGGAATGCAAAGCCTAAAGCCCCGTCACCCTGCCAGCCTGTCAGCCTGTCACCCCTAGGGTCCAATGCCCAGATGAGCATTTTAGTGATAAGGGCTGCAGGGGCTTGATATACACCAAATGCCAGACACTGGACAGGCTGTTCCAACAGCCAGAGATTAGTGTGGCTGGAGCCAGGGCTTGGAGAAGTGGCTTTTCCCAGGAAAATTGGCAGGGTCAGTTCATGAGGCTGGACAGAGCCAGCTGCTGCAGTTGGAATAGCAGGACAAGGCATAGGGGACTCAGAAGGAGCTGGAGGCCCAGGGACCTCAGTGTTGGGTGTCCACGTTTCCCAAATGGACCACTCTCCCTGTCTATGGGACATGTCCTGCCTCTCTGTTGCCTGGCTGGCACCTCTCTGACTTTTGAGACCAGGGTCATGTGTCACTCCTCTGGGGAGCCCTTGCTGCTTCCCTGCCCCCCTCCATGTCTGAGCTGCCCTGTCCTGTGTCCCCAAGTTCATGGCACACTCAAGGACCAGGACTGGCTTGCTGGTCGCCCTCCCGAGTAGACGGTGGGCAGTCGGAGGTGCCCTGGAGCTTGGCTCTGTGCCGGGCGTGCAGCCAGCATTCAAGTCACCATCTGAGGAGGGACGAGCTGGTGAAATCTGAAAGTTGGGGGAACAGAGAGCACCCTGCCCCCCGGTGGGGACGTACAAGGAGTAGAGGGAGCCTTCCTGCCTGGGAGGCCACAGGTGAAGATTCTATCCTCTCTGTGCTCACGCATCCGCACCCCACTGAATCCACCAAGGCGCGGTGGCTACCCAGGACATCAGCGCCTCCCAGTGTCCCACTTTCCCATACGAAGGACAGACACTTGGTTTCTCAGAGATCGTTGCAGAATCTCCAGGTTGTACTGACGTCTTTACCTTCGACCCAGAACCCCACCCCTGGGGATGTGTCCCATGGAAGTAAAAGAACATTCCCACTGATAAAATGTATACAAAGACACTTATTGCAGCTTTGTCTGTGATGGTGAAACAGCAGGAAGAGGGGGTGTCACAAAGGGCACATGGACAACCATCACAGCCCTTCCCCCCATGACACGGATGTGCCAGTGGAAGGGGGTGCGCACTCACTGTGGTGGCTGGACTGAGGTGCCTAAGGGCTCTGCCTTGCCCCCACTTCTTTCTTCCCTGAGCTGTTCTGGGGCGGAACGGGGCAGACAGCCACACAGGGGCTGCTGAGGCCTGTTGGAGTGAGGAGGGCACCCTGAGATGGGGAGGAGGGTGCGAACAGACAGGGAGGCCCAACCAGGAGTGTCAGGGCCTGAGGGAGTGAGGAGAGTGTTGGCTCAGAGGGTTGCTTGGTGGGGGAGGGGTGTCTGCCCCAGCAGGGAGCACCCTAGCAGGGTGAAGAGGCGCTCAGATTGTGGGGGGCGTGGGTGCGTCCCAACATTGGCTAAGACATCCAGGAGAGCTAAGAGGGACTTTGCTGGCCTGTGGGGGGCAGCCCGACGTGGGTGCTGGGTTCTGCCGGTCGTGCTGGGTTCGCTGGGTGATGGATGGATTCTGAAAATGCAGCCCCGTGGTGAAGCTCGAAGAGCACTGGCCTTGGTCTAGTCCCGCTCCACTGTGTCCTCCCAGGGTGTCCTCACGGTCCACTTCCTCACCTGTGTCCTGGACGAGGGCACTTCTTCTGTGCTCACAGATGGCAGCTGGGTTCCAGGTCACACACCAACGTGCCCCGTGAATAGCGGAGCAGCAGGGAAGAAGCGGGTGAGCGTCCCAGAGATGGGAGGGCTGGAGGGGAGCAGGAAGCTTGGCTTGCCTCTTGGTCCTTCCTTGAACCTCAGACGACTGGCCGGGCCATGGAGGTGAACAAGCCACCCTCACGGCTGCCCGCTGTCTTCACCAGCTCACAGTGGACAGGAAGTGTGCTAGCCAGGGGACAGTCTCCGGGTACTTTCCCAGGGTGCTACATTATCCAGCTTCCTGTCACAGAGCCGTAGAAGGCATCTCCCCAGGGACGCCTCTCGGAGGGGTGGGAACAGAGGAGCTGAGTTAACAGTGCCTGGGAAGTTTGGATACCAGCTTTTGGAGACTTTCCTTCAGTCTCACTCAGCCCCCAGCCCCTCCATGAGGTCTTCCTCCTCCCGAAGGGCCCATGTGAGTGGCCTCGGGCTGTGCTGCTGGCTCAGCAGCTGTCCCTTTTCTGCCACCCATCAGGGTCTGGACTGTGCAAACACCACAAGGTGGAGTCCACAGCTCAGCCTCCCTCAGGGAGAGGACAGCTGCGGAGCTCTGTCCCTCCTCCCTGCAGAGTGCAATCTCCCTGCCAAGTGTGACTCCCTCAAACATTGCTGGTGGCGGGGGGTGGGGGGGTGGCCGGGGGAGGAGGGAGCCCTGTCCCACTCACCCACGAGCCCAGACCGAGTTTGCAAAGCTAACGTAAAGAGCAAACCACTGTCTTCACCAGCTTGCCGTGGACAGGAAATGTGCTGCGTGTTTCTTCAATATTCTTCCCACGCTAGGGGCTCACTCATTCACTCACTCATTCACACCTTCCCTGAGAACTGCCCTGTTCCCAGCTCAGGGCTAGAGGCAAGTACAGGCAGGCAGATCAGACAGTGGCCCCGCCCTCAGTGCCCCTGACCTAGTGAAAGGCGAACTCATAGAAGGCATGGACACCCAATAAATTCCTGAGTGGTGCCATGCAAAGATGAGATTGGCACCTGAGTTTTGCTGCCCTTCTCCGTTAATGTGGGACATGAACCGATCCACCGTTACAGCCGGAGAGGTTCAGACTGCGGCTGGGGAATAATGCAGCTGACAGACCCACACGAGGAGCTGGCCCTTGACCCTGATCCCTTGAGCCAGGTCTCTAATGTTCCATGAAACAAGTTACTAAAGTTTTACAATTTTAAGTAAAAGGGCTGAAGATTGGTTGTGTGACTGACAGCCACACTTGGGTTCTTTGTTTTCATTGGCAAATGTTTTTCCCTGTTCAATCATGGGAGTCACTGATGGTTTGACTGTCCAGAAAGATGAACGATCACAACTGCTTATAGTACTGATTGCTCGTTGTAAATGCCCGTTGCCACGTGCCTGTGTATCTTTAAGGGGAAGCTGTGCGCCTAATGTCTGTGGAACAAATTCATCCCCAGAACATCAACCTGTCTCGGAAGGCTGAGGGCTTGCTCTGCTACCCAGAAGGGAAGTACAGAGGCTCCTGCCGAGAGGCTCCTCCCAGCTCTGCCCCCTTTCAGCTGTGCACAGCTTCCCCCAACAGTCCCCCTGAGTCAGCCTGCCTCGCCCAGCCAACTTCTGAGCCTCCTGGCACACGTGTGTGTGGTTTGTAAGTGACGTGCCCGAGGCCCACCAACCATCCAAATAATCCCTGCTTTCCCCCTAAACCTTCAAACCAATGGTTTGTCTAAACTATGTGTGCTCCCTGTGGGGGATTTCTATTTAGCTTGGCAGAAAAGGAGTTATATACACATGCTCTGTAGGCTAGGGAAATAAACATATTTAATCATAATCTTAATCTTTGGTTAGAAAAATAAATTGTCACAGACATAATACAAATTTCTCATTATGAATGTCCATTTGTTTCACTCTGATGTTAGTACCGTGATAGCAAATGTTGTTGAATTTGAACTAAACTGTTCCTAACACTCAAACATGTATCTGTAGAAGACTGTTTTCAAAATCTCGCACACATGATTTCTCAATAATTGTCCCGATAGTGTCATTATGCAAGGACAGCTATTCACATTTCACAGATGGGACCAAGACACTCATACTGTTCAAGGTCATGTAGGTGGTGGGAGCCCAGACTTCAGTCCCGGTGTTCGGATAAACCCCCTCATCTTCCACCCTCGCCAACGTCTACACGCGGCACGTACAAGAGCCGCTCTGCGCATTGGAGCCCGGCCCTTAAAGTGTTCCACATGTTCGCTCTCTGCACGTTCTGTATCCGGCTCACTGCTCGACACGCGGGAAGATCATGAAGACGCTGTCACTGAGCTGGAGGTCTCTCCCTGCTTCCTGCCCTCACTAACTAGTCTCCCTGCTTCCTAACACCGGGTCTGAAATGTCCTCTGTAACTCAAAGTCTTGAGCATGCCGTTCAATCAGTGGATGAATGTTTTATTTTTTTAATATATTTTATTGATTATGCTATTACAGTTGTCCCATTACCACCCCTTCATTCCCCTCTACCCTGCCCACCCCCTCCCACCCACATTCCCCCCCTTTAGTTCATATCTATGTGTCATAAGTTCTTTAGCTTCTACATTTCCCATACTATTCTTGCCCTCCCCCTATTTTCTACCTACCATCTATGCCACTTGTTAGGATTCTGTGCCCCATCCTCTCCTACGCTGCAAAAACAAGTTGGCCTCAGCCATCTGAGTAACTTGGCTGCACTGGACCCTGGGGTGTCAAGCTCATTTCTCTCCCCAGGAAATTACACTCAGAGGGATTTCAAGCTACAACAGGAGCAAACGTGGGGGAGGAAGGGCAACGGGACTCCATGCTGGCAGCAAATGATGAGAAAAGTCTGAGTTATCTCTGATCTCTGGGTGCCCACCTGCCACTTAACAAAGCTGCACCCCCCCACCAGGGCATTTGGATAACCGCCCCACGTTTCAGGGCAAATAAGAGATGTTTGTTTGCAGGGCTTTTTAAAGCGTTTCTGATGGTTTTACAAGTTCCCACCAGTGTCAGTTCCTGTGGAGCTGTGCTGAGGTCCAGGCGCCCCTCCCCCAGACAAACATGACTCGGGGGCAACGAGTTCCCACTTGGACGTCCTCAGTGTGTTTGTCTTGGATGCTACAGGAGCTCCAAGCGCGTCCCCTCCATGCCACGTGCTCGGGAAACAGCTGTGAGCCACGGCTTGGGGCGTGGCTAGAACCTTCCTTTCCACCCCCGTTCTGAAATAAAGGAGGTCGTTTTGAGAGAAACGGGGCCATGCTGAGATCATTTATGGGGAAAAAATTACAGGTAACAAAAGTGTCACATCACTGGGGTATATTGGAATTCCTGGTGGCTGATCATTCATTAAAGGTGGCTCCTGGTGTTTCTTTTTTTATTATTGTTTTGGATTTTATTTATTTATTTTTAGAGAGAGGAGAAGGGAGAAAAGAGAAAGAGAGAAACTTCAGTGTGTAGTTGTCTCTCAAGCGCCCCTACTGGGGACCTAGCCCGCAACCCAGGCATGTGCCCTGACTGGGAACTGAACCGGTGACCCTTTGGTTCTCAGGCCGGCACTCAGTCCACTAAGCCACACCAGCCAGGGCTGGTCCCTTATGTTTCTTTCTCCCCAGCATCTAATATTACAACAGCTAAATGTCAAAGGCTGTTGCATTCACTGGAAAGGAGTTATATTTGTTTTAAGGAAAAGTTTTATTCATCTCTAAGGAACTCTAGGGTTTTGTAACAAAATACATCATACCGTGAGGCCGTTTCAGAAGGTCGCAGTCAGTGACCTCTCGTCTCTGACTCAACGTTTCACAGAGTCCCCTGGAATTCACACGCAGAATCATAACTGAGGGACTATTAAGAGTTTTAAGTGACCTATTGATTAAAGAAAAACCATACAACGCCAGCAGAAAACTGCAGGAAACATGTAAAGTACTTGGTGGAAAATGTACAGACATCCACATCTTTCCCATTAACCGGCAGCCATCAGAGGTCCCAGCCACAATATCCACAACAACGAAAACAAGAGCTTGGGGGCATCTTTTTGAACATTTCTGGGACATACACGTGTCTCTCAGTGACACAGCTGAGTTGCACAGATTGAGGAAGACGATATTTCTGGATGGGAAGATTGAGAAGAAGAAAGTTGTGTAAAAATGGCAGTTCTCCCCCCCACCCAAGAATAGAGATGTTCTATTTATTCCCAAGGAAATTTTAATGTTTCGTTACTTTCTAACGTGAAAAAGTTCACATAAAGTTTCTTTGGAAGACAGAACCTTGTGTTTCCTGTTGTGTGACGTAGGGTGGCACTTTGGAGCTGTGAGACAGACAGACAGGAGAGAGCTGAGAACCCATGACAGACCTCATGTGCACAAGAAGTACCCATTTTTCTTTTCTTTTTTTCTCTAAAGAGGGAGGGAAACATCAACATGTGGTTGCCTCTCACACACCCCCTACTGGGGACCTGGCCCCCAATGCAGGCATGTGCTCTGACTGGGAATCGAACCAGCGACCCTTTGGTTCACAGGCCAGTGCTCAATCCACTGAGCCACACCAGCCAAGGCAGAATACCTATTTTATAACAGTGGCATCACAAATTCATGGTGACAGGTGTTTTTTAAAGTAATGGTGCTGGGAGAATTTCTTGACCTTTGGGGAAGATAATACTGATTTCTTGGCTCACACCCCAGTACAGTTCATATGAATTAAATAATAATATAGAGAAAACAGCCCCATAAAAATATAACACATGTTAAAAGTTTATGTCTTCTCAGTAAGGAGAGTGTCTAGGCATACAAGCAATGGAAAATGAAAGAATTATATCTCTTTAAACTTCAAACACCTACGAGGTTAAAACTCTTCAGAATAAAAGGACCAAAAATAACCTGGGGAAAAATTGCTAGTACAGATTGCCAGCTCCCTCAAATGTGCCAACCCTTCCAGGCTCTCTGTCCCTGCAGAGGGCGGGCCATTTCTGGGCTGGCGGAGGCTGTCCTGGTCCCGTATCCGCTCCCAGGACCCCATGCCCACCCCCAGAGGTGGGGCCCCCCGCCTGTGCAAAACCCATTTACTCACTGGACCTCTGAGTGAAATATCTAAGTATTTCCACACCCGAGGCCCTTACCATGGTACATGTATTTTTAGAACTGTGTTACCTTAGGCTTAGATTTTTAAGACTGGAAATGTGATAGGGTCCTTTTAGAAGAAGTCAGTTCACAAAATTCTCAGGGGGCAAAAACTATCATTGTAAGGGGTGAACTGAACCCAATTTTGGTGGATACTTGATGGGCACAAAGAAGAATTTCACAGAGAAGAGGGTGCTATTCCCTCGATAGGACAAGCGGTCCCTGAATGTCTGCCAGGGACACGCACTTGAGCAAGGGCAGGAATTTGTGAACTCATTCAGCACCTGGCAGGTGTGACCGACCTACAAACACGACTCCGAAATGACGCGTCTATTCAGTCCCAGCATACAACTGGGATCAGTCTTACCTACAGAAAAAAATCTATGGGGTGTGTGCAGTGTAAAAGTCATAGTCATATGCATGCATGTATGTTAAAAAATAATAACTAGTTCATCTGCACCTTCTGTGTCCTCTCAAGTTGGAGTAACAGGCTGGATTAGGCTCTCTGCGTGAATCTATCCTAGAACCAAGTGAAGCACCTCACACAGCAGTTTCCGAGGCACTGGACATCAGCATGTGAGGACAGGAGTCCTGAGAAATGGGAAATGGACAAGGCGAGCCCCGTGACCACCCAGCTGACTGCCACGGGACAGTCCCGCCGAGGATACAGGGACAGGTGATGCAGGCCGTGCCCAGGGCACTTCCTGGGCCAACAGAGCTCTGCTGAGTAAAGGGGGCTGCGAGTGGGGAAGGCCGGGGAGCCTGGAGTTGGCAGAATCGGGTCCCAGAGAGGGGAGCGCATCCCTCAGGTCTGCGGAGGGTCCTCTCAAGAACTCGGCCGAGAACTGAGCGACACACGCCTGTGAGGAAGCCGAGGCTGAGGAGGAACCATCCAAATTGGAGGGAAGAGCCCTCATCCTCATTCAGGGCCGGAGTGGCTGTCCCTGCAGCCAGACCAGAGAGTGTCACAGTGATTGGCCACCAAAGTTGTCTGGTATCAGGAGTATAGAATAATTAGCCTGATGGCACATGTTGCTCTATTCCAACAAAACTTTTTAAAAGCAAAACCTCAAAAGGTCAAACTTTTTCCAAGTTAACTGCGTCCCAGAACAAAGCTCAAGGATATTTATAGATATACAAAAATACCTAGCACCAAACAAAGTAAAATTCACCAACTGTGCAAAGACATAGGAGCATAGCTACACCAAGGAGACACGTCAACAATCCAAGCCAACCCAGAACTGTTCAAATGCTAGAATTAGCAAATGCAGGGGCCGGCAGAAGTAACGCCTGCATGAGTGTGGTGGGTAGGGTAACAACACGGGTGGAATAGTTTATAGTTTTAATTTGAACATTTCCCTAAAATGTCATATGGTGTGCTTGACTATGATATTGTTGTTACAGAATTACATACTCACAATTTTGTATAAAAGATTTTATAATAAAAAGAAGGGGCATTATTCGTGCCAGTGCCTGTATAACTGTATTCCAGTAGTCTGCCTGCTCAGGGGGTCGGGGGACCCGAACCAGTGTCTAGAGATGAAAACTACACATTTCTAGATGAAAAACAAATGCACCGGATGTGATAACAGTGGACTAGACTGCAGAACAAAAGATAATGACTTTGAGAACATAGCAATAGAAACTACAAAATAAAATACAAAAAAAGAACTTTAAAAAGTGACAGAATTATCAGCAAACTGCGGGACAACTTTCAACAGCCTAACTCTGAGGCCTTGATGAAGAGTAGAGAAGGGGACAACAGAAAAACTGTTTTAGAGGAATAATAGATAAAAGCTTTCTAAACTTGGTTAAAAATATAAACCCATAGATCCAAGATACTTATCTAATCCTGAAGACACACAAAAAAGTTCTTTTTAAATCACACTAAGTTACTTCATAATTAAACTTCACAAGCTAATAAGTAAGTTGATCAGTGTGGCAATATTCAAGCTGAATATGCAAAAAAAATGTTATGTACCAGCAACAATCAACAGCTGAAATTAAACATCATTTAAATAGCACCAAAAATAGGAAATACTTAAGGAAAAATTGACAGAAGACATGCAAGGCCTCCATGTTGAAAACTTATGAGACACGATGAGAGAAATTAAAGAGACCTAAACAAACTAGAGAGATGAGCCATTTCCACCCCTCAGGAGACTCACTCTTGTTAAAATGTTAACCCCTGATAAGTGATCTCTAGATTCGACGCAGTCTCTGTCAAAACCCCAGAGCGCTTTCCTGGGGAACCCCACACGCACATTGGAAAAGTCACGGGGAAATGCAAAGAACCCAGAGCAAACCTCGGGAACCACGCTACATGACTCCAAGATTACAATGAACCCGCAGTGGCCAAGGTGACAGGGTTTGGCGCAAAGAGAGCCGAGCAGGTCGATGGAAGGGCAGAGAGTCCAGAAATAGGCCCACCCGGTGCGGACCACTGACCGGGACAGAGGTGTAAAGGCATGTCAGGGCGGAAAGCAGAAAGCACGGCCTTTCCAGCCAACGGTGTTGGCACAACTGGATATCTAGCCATATGCCAAGAAGTTAACTTTGATACGTACCTCACACCAGACATAAAAATTAACTCAAAACTGAATCACAGATTCAATGTACATGTTACATAACATAACTACTCGAAACCTACAGTTACAAAACTTAGAGAAGGAATCATAAAAGAAAAATCTTGTGATCATGGGTTGGGCAAATATTCCTTAGACATGACCTCAAAATCACCATCTATAAAAGAACAAACTGATAAACTGGACTTGATCAAAGATTAAAATTTCTGTCGTTTGAAAGATATTTGCAAATCATGTCTGCTAAAGGACTTGTGTCCACATGTGCAAAGAACCCTCAAGTCTCAAGAATAAGAGAACAATAAAAGATGGGCAAACTATTTGAACACCCACTTCCCCAAAGGAAATGGATAGATAGCAAATAAATAAAGCAATGTATACTATTAAATTGTACACTTTAGTCACATACAGATTGTTATATAGTCAATTATACTTCAAAAGTTGTTAATTATGCAAATTTAAAACACAATGAGATACAATTACATAGGTACCTGAGTGCTCCCATTAAGAAGACTGGCCATGCCAACTGCTGGACAGGACGTGGAGGAACGGGAACTCTCACTGACCACTGGCGGGAACGTAAAGCAGCATATAACTGCTTTGAAGAACAGTGTGGATTTCTTTTAAGTTAAACGTTTACCTATCAGACGACATACCCACCCCTCTTCTAGGTATTAACCCAGAAGTCACGGAAGCATGTGTCCCCACAAAGACGTGTGCACAACTGTTCACAGCTCCTTCACTAATAACAGCCCCAGACTGGGTTGGGGGGGAGGCCGTGATCTATCAGCAGACGAGTGGATGGGGTGACATGCTCGTCAGTGGGGAAAGGCATGAACTGTGACAGACACAACCTAGACGGCACTCAGAACAACCCTGCTGAGGGAGGAGCTGCAGAAGAGCCCACACTGTGTGATTTCACGCATGTGAAACCCCTGCAAATGTGGGCTGACCTGGAGGGACAGTGGATGGGTGGCTGTGTTTGGAACGAGGTGGGGAGGCCAGAGGCATGTTGACAGACGACATGAGGAAGCTGGGGTGATGTCCAGGGCATTCATTGTTTTGACTGTGGTGACAGACTCACAGGGGCACACATGTGGAAATATCAGGTTTACCCTTGACTGTGCGCAGTTTAGT
>PVIA01013877.1:0-29702 GCA_004024845.1 Tonatia bakeri
AATTGCCTGAGGGAGTGGGGGGTGCTGGGTGGAAGGGAGCAAAGGGAGAAAAATTGGGACAACTGAATAGCATAATCAGTAAAATAACCTCAACAATAACATACAAATATTTTTAAGATCAAAGTTGGCAAAGCAAAAGGTAGAGTCCCTAATCCTATGTGTGTAGGGAGAAGACTTTGGGAAGAATAACCCAGTATCTTAACCTTGAGTTACACCTGACTCTTAAAGAAATCCTCAGACTTGGAGATGAATTTTTGACTTGGGAACTGACAGGGAGCAGGGCTAAAAGAACCACCCTATGCTGGCACCACTTGGAATCCACCCCACTGCACTAATTCTCAGGGCCACATATAAGTCCAGGTATCTCCTGCCTCTAAGACAAATTTCTCAAAGGTTTTTGCTGTTTTTTTAAAGAGTGACTGAGGCATAAAATTCATAAACACTCTTAAGTATGGGAAAGTCCCCTAGAAAAAGAAGTACCATAGTTAGAGACAGAGGGCCTAGAGTTAACGGCTATTTCTGTCAAGGGAAAAATAGCCATCTTTAGACCTCTTGAGCCTGAGCTGTAATTCCAGTTGTGACCAGTACTGGCCCTCCCCAGGCAAAGTTTTAAGAAAGACTAAAAATCAAACTGCCCTCCTTCAACCATAAGGAAGCCTTGGAGCATAAAGCACAAAATGGAATTCTTGTTAAAGTTTTAACATGAACAATAAGGTTCCCTTGTCCTTCAGCCGATCAACAGAACAGTGTCGTGGGACCTCAAGGGGAGGTAGCCTGGCATGCCATTTGTGCCCTGGCCATTCGCAGTGGTGTGGCCTTGGGCAAGTAGCTTCCGGCTGTGGGCCTAGCTACAAAATGAAGGGACTGAACTATAGGAATTCAAAAGGCCCACTGATGTCTAGCATATTCCTGTTAGAAGTTCTGCAGATAAACTGCCATCTAAAAATGCAGTAATTAGGCTATAAATAATCCTTGATAATAAGCTCCTTGGTTAGCAGAAACCACACTTGGTATTTCTTGTGTATCTCACAGTCCCTAGAATGATGCTAGGCCTGGAGTAATTGCATAACAACTGTTGCATTATATAGATTCACTGCATAGGGAGGGCCTGGCTTATCGTAAGTTTTTCATGTGCCAGGCCGTTCTCCTCAAAACCTCTCTTGCACCAGACTTTTCAAATATGTCAGGTATTACCATTCATGAGCTTTTAATAAAAAGAAATGCACAAAAAGACAAAGCTCCCTGTCACTTGATGTGACAATGATTACACAACCTAGGTGCCAGGAGCTCTGCTCTGTACTGGAAAAGGGACAGACTCAGCCTATTGCTGGCACCTGTCCTATACGCTATATGAGTCAGGGTGAGTCAGTTAACCAAGCTTAGTGTGAGGCCCAGTAAGTACAGTTGCTATTACATTTTAGATATCAGATTTCTCCCAATAGACTAGCAACTGCCTAGCATGCAACTGGATGAGCACTTCACTAATAATAACCTACCCCAAGGCTCTGGGAATACAGAGGAGGAAATACGTGTACACACACATACACGCAAGCATCCAAGGGCCAGTTTAGGCTCAGAACACATTTAATCCAACCTTTCCACACTAGTGGTTTCTAATCCTGGCTGCACATTTGAATCACCTGAGGAATTTTTTTAAATGCTGATACCCAGGCCCAAGCCAAGACAACTGTATAAGAAAGAATGAGGCGGAAGAAACAGACATTAGTATTTTTTAAACGAGTTCTTAGTGACTATAAGGTGCAGGCAGTGTTGAGGACTCCTGGCTTTCACCTTCTCCATTTCCACTTCTAGTCGTAAACTCAGGGACCGGTCCAACAGACAACTCAGAGGTGTGCAAAAGCCATAAAAATTTGATTTTGGTCACTCACTAGACTATTCTCTGAGCCATTACAGTAAGTCCACCACTGTCAAAACAGTCAGGGCAACCAAAACCTAGACAGAAAGGGGCTTCCTCAACCCTCAGTTAGTCAGAGAAGGCAGTTAGGTACACCAGCCTATGCCCCAGCCATTCCATTTATTAATCAGCCTGAGATCTCATCCTTTGGGGGGAAGATTTTCTACTCCTAAAATTGACATGTGTCCCTTCTCAACTGCCCTACCTCTGTGCCTCATACTCACTTTCCTTACAGCCATAAAAGCTCTCCATTCCCTCTGCAGTTCAGCACCCAGCCAATCCTGTCCCCACTGCACTCCCTCTACCTCTTAGCCACTTTCTTCCTCTTCTACTTATCCCATCCTCTTTCCACTGAACCTCCTGGGCCTGGGGTGGCTGCCTCATTCCAGCAGTCCTGTTTCCATGCCCCCTGCCTCACCTCCAGCGGCCACATAGGCAGCAAAGTTCCTGCAAGCACAGCCTCCAAACACACGCTTTCTCAGTTGCCAGATCTCTTATGAGTTGGCTGCCTTCATCCATTGAATCTCTTCTGCAGACACTGTTCTCCCAGGTTCCCAATCATCTTTTTGTCCTTTCATTCAGAACATTTTTTTTCTTAATTACTAAAGAAATGTGGACTTACACCAAATTGAAGTAATACAGAAATGTGTAAAGTAAAAAGTGAGTGTTCTCTTACCCTAATCACTCAGCAGTAAGCACTACTTGGTATACAGCTGACCCTTGAACAATGCAGCCAAACCCCCACACAGTCAAAAATCCATGTTTAACTTTTGACTCCCCGCCAAAACTCAGTTGTCCCTCAGTCTCCATGGGGGATTGGTTTCAGGACCCCACTGAAGATACCAAAATCCACAGATGCTTAAATCTTATATAAATGGCATGAAACAATGCATATAGTCAGTCCTGCAAAATCGCAGATTCCCAACCATGGATCGAAAATAGTTTCCCATCAGCAGTTGGTTAAATCCACCCATGCAAAACCTGGGGATATAGAGAGCTAAATGCACACTTGTTGAAAAACAGCTGCATATGAGAGGACATGCACAGTTCAAACCCATGCTATTCAATAGTATATTCTTGTAGACTTTTGCAATGTGTTCCGAAAAATGCACATATAGAAGTTTGTTTGCTTTCTTAGAATAAGCTTCTGTCATACACAGTGATCTACAACTTTTTTTAATTGTAACAATATATTGTAAAATTATTTCAAAGTGAATACAGAGATCAGCCTTTGTACTGATAAAAGCTGCACAATATTCCACTGGCCATATTTTTCATTCTGCTACTAGTGGGCTGTTTCTCAACAATATTTACCAACTCTGATGCCATCAATCTTCTTGTATGCAACTCTTCACACATAAACATTTCCAGGGTAACTATTTAGAAGTGGATGGGTGGCTGGCCATAGACCTAGCCCGTGCTTGCCAATTCCAATGGCCTTTTCTCAAGTCAATCTTGGTCTCAAACTCTCTGCATCATGTGACACATAGGACCTACTCAAGCTTCCTGAAACTCCTTCCTGTCTTGGGTCTTCTTCCACTTCCTGGATGACTGTATCACTGAGTGTGTGTTTTTTCTGCCTCCAAAAGTACACAGAATAATTTTCTTCACTCCCTTTCCTAGCCTGCATGACATCTTTACCTTCTCCTCCTTTCTTTTCTCTAAACAAATGCCTCCTAAATCAACATTTCTTCTAGCCTTAGCCATATCTCAGTTGCCCGACAGACATTCCAGCATCAATGTCTCAGACGTCTAAAACTCAATACACCCCCAAATGAACTTACGCCCTTTTCCTCTAAGCCTCAGTTTCCTCATCTTAAGAAACAAAGGGCCTGGATCAGACTCATTTTTTTAAAATTAGGATTCCATAATGCACTAGATGCTGTGGGGATGGAAAAATTAATAAAAACACAGATCTTGCATTCAGGGAACACACAATATAAGGAGTTGAGAAAACACATAAACAATTATATAATACAAGGTAGAAAAATGCTAAATAGACACGTGCCTAAATTTGTCATGGAGGTTTGAAGAAAGCTTCACAAGAGGGAATATCTGGGCTGAGCCTTAAATGATGACTAGCATTTCAATAGGAAAATAAAAGAAAAAATATTTCTGGCTGAGGGTACAGCATGAACAAAAATACAAACTCAAGAGAAGCATGGAAGTGCATGGCACACCTATGGAAGAATGTATTAGAGGACAAGGCTGGAAAGAATAGTTAAGACCAACATCATAGAAAATCCTGAATCTTATTATCAGGAGTTCAGGCCTTCTCTAATGGGTTGATCTACTTGCAGTCCCTAGCCTATGTGATAATTCCAAATGACTGATAGATAGTAGCTGCCTAAAATGCTATGCCAAGAAAGATTATGAACTTACATGGAGACTCATTGGGAAAGGAAGTATTCGAGTGATTAGCAAAGTTGTTCTGGGGCACAACAATGTTATTTGGAGACCTGCTGAATATGCATATGGTGTAAGGCAATGGTAGCTATCAGTGCAAGACTATATAGCTACCATTGGTAGCTATATGGTGTAAGACTTGGATAGCTATCGAAGTCTTTTGAGCAAGGGAATGGAATGATCCACATGTGTTTTACTAGTATCATTCTGGCAGCAGTCGTGCAGGAAGACAACTAGGGAAGGGAAGCTTAGTAAGGAGGCTGCTGTAATAAGCCAGATGATGAAGATGGACGATGATGATGATTAACAAGCAGATGAATTAGGGCCAATGAATCAAAGAAAAAAAGGAAGAAAAAGATGGAAGACATCATGAATGACAGAATCAAGATGACTCAGACTATGGAGACTGAAGGGAAGGGGGGAATGGAAATGTGTCAAGGTATTTAACCTGAGTCACTAGATGGACTACAGTGTCCTTAGATAAGATAGAAGCACTGAAGGAAGAGCATTATTGCTTTTCATTTCAAATCCTTCAACCACTTTACTTGGATGCATGCCTTCAAGGCTTTCAAGTACCCTTGAGTACACTGGATTGGAAAAGGCATGATACGCATTGCTTGATGGCCTCAGTATTTATATAACATATAAACTTACCGTTCTTCCTTCTTACCAGATCACCAAAGAAATATCCATGAATATATAATCCTAGAAACAATGGGCTAATAAACCTTTGAATGTTCATGCTCTCAAAAGATCATTCTTCATTTAGCTACAGCTCACCTATTTCCATCGATTCTCATGCTTAACCCTATGAGTGTGGAAGAACAAAGATCATCTCTATCTTACAGATAAAAACCATAAATCATATTTACTAAGTAGTTACTACACATTAGACACACTTCTAAATACTTTACATGTAGCCATGCATTTAATTCTCACCAGAAGCCCACAAAGTAGATATGATTAGCCCCGATTTCTAGGGAAGAAAACCATTTTTAATCACAGCCAACCTGTAGGCCTTTTAAAACTGGAAATTACAATTCAACATTTCCAAATGGCATAATTGGAATGCATATTTTATGTTTTAAGAAATTGAAGCTCTCACTATTAGGAGGTTGATCGCATCCTAAACCTTGGTGAACTCATATTTTGCTTGACTCAAAAGTGGACTTTATAATCTAATAAGAAGATCCATGTTACCCTCATTCACCAGTCCTATCCCCCAGTCTTATCATGTGACCCAGGCTATCCAGTATCCAGGTTCTGACCCCATCTGCAGGGATTCTTTGCACTAATGCCTGTGTGAAGGTGGGGCTTTCTAATATATAAGGTGCCAACCACTATCGCCACTTTTGGGGACTGGTATCATCTTTGATGTTCATGTGGTTATTTTTATTGTCACTTTTGCATTGACAGAATCCAGTAGAAGGCATGGCCACATATATCAATACATTGCAGCCATACCAGGAATAGACTTTTATTTTGTTGTTCTCCACACTAATCAAAATAAGTTTCATCTGTAATCACAGTAGCCTACACATATACCCCACTTACTAAGTGCCAAGAGCTGTTGCTGACGACAACCCTACAAGGTGCAGGTACTGCTGTCATCTCATTTCATGGATGATGAAAATAAGGCAGAGAGAATGAAGAGATTTTCCCAAGGTTACCTGACTCAGAAATGACAGGGCCATGATGTCAACGAGATGTTGCAGAGCCTATATTCTTAACTGCCACACTATGTGCCTTATTATATAGGAAGAATGAGGCACATAGAGTCTCCTGATCAGCCAAAACAACTAGGTTCTGTCAGCTAGTCAGTGATGGAACCTATAACCAAGGTCCATGTCTGGCTGGCACTGAATCCAGTACTCTTTCTACTACTCTTCAATGTTTACCAAGATGAACTGACCTCTCTCCTATGGGGCTGGGAGATTATTTTGACCTTTTTCCTCTTTCGTCTTTGTCATGTCTGCTAGACAAACTTTCTGAATTCTGAAATGGTCTCTTGCCCGGGAGCCTCATACAACTGTTCAGTAGGAATCGGTGCAGGCCTCTATTTGGAAGAAGGAAGTCAAGAACTCAGTTATATTTCAAAGTGAATGGTTCCTACTGCAAACAACCACTATCTCATGGCAGAACAGACTGCCTCTACACACAGGTTCATTGAACACACGTCTCACTGGCCTAACTGCCCAGGGCAAGCAGCGAGCAATGAGGGCACTGGGCCCAGGCTCCTCTGTGACAGCGAGGAAGCAAGGACAGAAAACCACATGGAAAAAGCAGTTGCTTTTGCCATCAGGTACAGAGCTTGCCTGCTGTCATGAAATCCTCATTTTCCAGGCTGCAATAGACAATAATGTTTAAAAACACACACAAGATTTTACTTCTCTACTAGCGAGCAAGACAAAAGTCCTGGTCCTTTTATGCTGAAATGATTAAGGATAGAAGGAGACCATGTGTGGTATCCTGAAGACACAGTGAACCAGGAGTCAGGAGACCCAGATCTATTACTATCTAGCTGTGACTTTGGGCAAGTAACTTCACCTCTCTGGGTCTCAATTTACTCATCCAGGAAACAGAAGAAGTCAAACTAGATGATCTCTGAGGTTTCTCTCAGCTCTGAGTTTGTGTCACTCTAGTCCAACGACCTTTAGAAAGTATTCCTATAATACTTCATCCAGTATCTATAGGCAACCAAAGGCGAAATCAGCTAGACCCAAGGGAAGGAAGAATTAGATAAACAAAAATGACCTTTGTGGAAGGCCACAAATGAGGTCGTATAGAGGCAGTATACTAAGCATAGTCCCTGAAGCATAATATCTGCTAAAAAATGTTACAAGTAATTTTATCTCTCCTAACTTTTCAGAGAGTGTACAGATATAACCAACATTTACAGTGAGTTCTTCCTCCTAAATTATTTTGTGCCCATCTGACATTGTTTCAGTTTTACAGTGTTTAAAAGGTCCAAGGGGACCTTTTGACCTAGATGACCAGTAGCACCAACTGTCCTTAATGGCTATGGACAGTTATGACTGGAAAGCCAGACCCCAACCCTGAAGAAGGTAACAAGCAAACAAATGTGAGGAGCCAGAATTAATTCTTAGTTCTCTGCAAACTGACCATGGAAAGTGGGGATTAAAAAAAAAAGATTAAAAAAAAAAACAATTTGCAAATTGTTTTCAGGATAGACCCAAAACAGGGAGTAAGAAATTTGGGAAGATGATCCTAGACATGTGTCCATCTGAGGTAACATGGCAATGGCTGAGAGGTATGGCTAAACACCACACAACCAGTCAGAAGCCCAGTGCTGCTGCAGGCTTCACATTCTCCCCCACAAATCTAATGCAGCCTTGGCCTGAAGGTCAACCCTGACCTCCTTGCCCAAGGCAACAACCCACTGAGAGCCCTGCTCAGAGAGGAGAGCTGGTGGGGGATGGGGCATTAATCTGTTTTCTTCACTCAATGGCCAGAAGTCTCACAAGCAAACACAGAAACTTGACCCTTGACTGTGGCTTGGTGCTGGCTTACAAGGCTCTTCTGAAGAAAGCTGAAGTGGAAAGTCCAGTGAGAAGCTGCGCAGTGGAGTAGAAATCCAAAGGTAAAAGCAGTCCCTTTCCTCAAAGTAGCATTCCTCTCGGGACTAGGAGCCCGGGAAATAGGGGGAAATGCCCATGTGAAGTAGCAGCTGGCAGCAGAGAGGCTGGATGTAAAAATGCTGAAGATAATAAGGCACTTATGCACATGACCCTCAGCCACATTCCTGCAGGGTGCAGAAAATAAAGTACAGTGACAGGCATGTACATGCTCAAGTGCCCGGAACTTAAAAAGGAAACTCTTAACAAATGCTAACTGACGAGGAACAAGTGCTGATATGAAGAGCAGCGTTTGTTACCATCTCCCCTAAGTCTTGGAACAAGTGACCTTTCACAGCTAACTTCTAAAGGCTGTTGTTTCTTTGGGGTGCTATTTGTTTTATAAATGCCTTCAAAGCCAGCCCCTCCCAAGGAACCAGAATAATCACAGAAAATAGGACCTTAGCCTTCTCATTTCTCTCAATTCTGAGACTAAAGAACTGTGTGTTTACCCACAATGCTGGCGGATATGCACAGAGGCCTTACAATGGCCCTGGGGGGATGGCACAACCCCTACCCCAAGGCTGTTAAGTTACATGACCAAGGCCTCGCTCGGCCCGGAAGGCTGCACATAAAGGGGGCCTTCCTCTAGTAACTGGTGGTTTAGGTCCTAGAGCAAAGGCAGTTCCAAAAAAGAGACTAGCTGGTCTTGAAAACGAGAGAGGCTTATCATATCCGGGAGACATTAGTGTAATTGTGGATTGTTTCTATCCATCTGCTGATGTGTAAGTCAAGCACAACGAAAAATCTCTCCCAAGGAGCACATTTTCCACCACTGTGCTCCTCCTTCAGCGAAGATACTAGTGCATTTACAATTATTCCTTCTCCTAGGAGCTCTGGGAACAGCTCTTCTCCAAAAATTACCTAACCCTGGTAACAGGTGGCACTTTGAAAAGTTACATTCCCCTCAACCAAATGAAATACAATGAAAAAGTAAAAAATAAATCCATGCACCTGTCTCTACCCACCTCCAAACCACTCTTTTCATAGTTCTGTCATGGACTCACCAATCTCAAGACAGCTTGCACCATGAAGCCAGCCCACTGATGAAAAGCAGAAATAATTAAGCCAAAAGGTCCCTGGGAAGCCAAGCTTCCCACCAGTGAGAGCATTCCTCCAAATTCTTCAGCTAGTACTGCATAATTTAAGGTACAATTCAAACTACTTGCAAAACTGTCCTTAGGTCTCAAGCAGCCAAGCCACCCTGCCCCACAGAGATTACTTGGTTATCAACTTCACACCAATATTTTTGCCCACCACGTAAAACAAAGATGCCAAGCAGCTTTTCTTGGGCGAGGTTCTTAAGACTGCCTTCCTGTAGCTAATCCCTATTATCTTATCCCAAAATCAAGCACCCAAGTTCACAGCAGCAGCCACCACCATGGTTATAATGATGATCACCATCACCACTATCACAGCTAAAATTGACTGAACGTTTACTCTGTGCCAGATACTATCTGAAGGACTTTATTAGTAGTTTTTCATTTAATCCTCACAACAGCCCTTCAGGATAGGTATGGTTATTATCCCATTTTACAAGTATGGGAACTTGGGCTCAGAGAGCTTAAGTAAATTTCCCAGGGTTACGCAGCTAGTAGTAGGATTTGAACCCAGGCCTTTCCCACCCTAGAGTCTGTTCTGTTGTTATCCAGTGTGCCTCCACTGTCTTGACATACATAGTAGTGATACTACTACTATGAAGAACTGCTGACATTTTTTGAGTGCTCACAGTGAGCCAGAGCTTCTGCTACATTCCTGATTTAAATCATTTCATTTAACCATCACAACAACCCTATTAGGTAGGAACTATTACTATTCCCATTTTACAGATGAGTGAAATTGAGGTTCAGAGCTATGAAGTGACACGCCTAAAATCATGTGGTAATGAAGGTCAATAACAAAGACAGGAAATAGGGTCCAAAAGGTCAACCCACTAACCTGACCTTACATTAGGAAAAAGAGGCATTTCTACTGGCCGACTTAGTCAGACTCTCTGTTGTATCCCAGTCCAAACCTACAGGGTCCCAGGGTCCCCTCTGAGGCCTGTTTAACCCTTCTGTGTACACGCCAACAACTCAGATCTGATTAATTTAGGAAGATGATCACAACTCTAAAAGTCTCTCATCATCTCCTTTTTCCCTCAACCTGACTTCTGAAGAAAGTACCTCATTTCCAGCAGTCTCTGCTAATGCTCTGCCCAGAACATATAGTAAGTGTTTACCCAGGGCTCCCAGAGCCATAGTTAAGGGCCTTAATGTGCAATCCAGCTCTGCATCTTATTTAATCAACACCTGAATGAAATGTCTTTTTTGCTAGCAACAGCCAAAGCACAGTTGGCCAGTCTTTCTGCAAACACAGCTCATCCACTAGCAAGGGCAATCCAATTAGTAGGCAAAATATACTCTGAGTTTATGCCAATAGTGGTGTGTAATGGAGATAGGGAGACTGAAGGCATAAGGATGGAGTTAGAATGGGTTAATGCTTCCTTCCTCCTCCAGATAATGTTGCTTCTCCCTCTTCTACCCACCTAAACACCTGTCCACAGGAAATAATTTGGACTGTTTCTATCAACAGGCCAATCCTTTCTAACCTCCTAGCTGCTGCCATCTATTCCCTTCCTGCAGAACTACCCAGCCCAGGACAAGACTCATCCCTTCTTTCCTCAGACATTTCCCCCAGCAGCTACCGGAAAGGAACCAGAGCCCAGACGTGCCCCAAATCCTCTCCCTTCACGAGTTCAGGCTGGCAGCAGGTCTAAGTCCCTTGACATACCAGGCACTGCTAGATATTCAAGCCATGCCATATTTAGCTGGCAGAGACCTGAGTAATCAAAGAGTACTGGGACCCAGATGAGGAGGAGTCCTCTCCAAGCTTTCATCCTTAACCTCTGAGGCCAAGCACCTTAGAGGCAAACTTATCCTGGGGGGTCAGCAAGTAGGGTAGGAAGACACTGACAACCCCAGTTCTCTGGGTGGGACAGATTGGGGAAGAGGCCAAACACTGGGCAGGGAACAAAGGTGTCAGCTCAAAAACACTGGGATACACCTCACCATTTGGAGATCAAATCAGGATTAACAAGGCCCTTTTTAAAACTCATTCCCTCCCCCATGCACAGTTGAGTCTATGGACCATTCACACTTCAGTATGAATCTCTTAAATGGAAATGCTTTCTTCTAGTTCCATCTTAGACATCACCTCCTCTGATGCACTGGGCATTTTAAATTGTAGAAGAGATTGTTTTGGAGCTTGGAGTACTGTGGATGGAGGCAAGCTTGCATGGGGAAGGGACCTGGAAGCAGAGAATAAAGAACAGGAAAAGGAAAGGATAGCATCACATTTCATTAGTTCTGCTGCAGACTTCAGTGCGTGCATAAAGCACTCAATGAGCCATTAAAAATTGTCTTCTGGTCACAGGTTGGATGACTGCTATGTCACTTTTTGTATTTAACGTCTGCTCACTCTCATCAATGTTCTGTGTGTCTGTCCTTAACAGTGTGAGACCTCCTTTGGGCAACACAGAGAACACTATCTCACAAGCCCTTATATTGCTCTGAGGATTCATGGACAACTGCAGCTGTCTTATTAACAGCCAAGAAACAACAGAGTGTTCCTACAGTTTTACTTGATTTGTCAGGGGAAAAATAAGAAATCTGCCCCTGATAATAATATTCAAATGACTCCAAGTTACAGTTAAGACACTTTCCTGTGAAAGACAAAGTAACTTTGCCTTTGCAATATTTCCTATGCCATGAATTGCCTTCCTTCCCACAACATCCAGTGAACTCCTACTCATTCATTCACACATGTTCATTGAACCCTATTAGAGGCACTAGAATAGAAAACAATGCACACAAGGATCTCCCCTCTTATGGAACTAATGTGTCTCCTTCAGATCCAGCTAAAATGTCATCCCCTCTAGGAAGATTTTCTTAATCACACTAGTAAAGAAAAAAGAAAACCTTCTGTCCTCTATGCTTTGTTAAAATCTACTGCTGTACACGTCGTGCTGCAATTTAGTTGATCGTTTTTCTTGCCTGTCTCATCTAAACTGTGGATAACATGAGGACAAAGGATGTTTCTTGTTTATCTTTGAATCTCCAGTGCCTGACACAATGTTTGACATATAATAGCACTGGATAAATGTTCACTGAATGCACACAAAATTGAATAAATTCCCATGAGCATTTAAGAGTCCGACAAATAGAGTGAACATGCAATAATTATGTGTCAATATTTTCTATTGTTAGTTCCTGAAGATCTTAGAGGTTGGAAGGAAGAAGGACTAGAAGGTGCTGAAGGAGGCCTTGCTAAAATACTCCATTGACATAATGCCCAGTCACCAAACAAGCCACTGGAATTATAAAGCCATATCACAACAACCTGAGGCCCTCAACCTCTAATGTCAATCACATAATGTAATACCTATATAAACATGGAAGTACTGCCAGAAGACTAAATGCCCTGCCCACAGGGGAGTTATGCCAGACACAATGAGAATGTGAACCAACTTTCCACCTAAAACATTAACTACTAGATAATGTCTCTCAAAGCAGGATCCAAAGTTCACCAGCACTAGAATCACTCAGGAGCTTATAATAAATGTAGATCCATCTTTGCCCTACGCCTACTCAGACTCTGTGTAGAGAGCCAGACATTTGCATTAGAACAAGCTTCCAAGGGAATCTCTCACAAAGGAAATTCAAGACTCACTGCTGTCCACATCAGCAGTGTCTGCATACCCTCTCAGCCAGTCACCGGCAGGGGAGCAGCGCCCGAGACCAGACACCCGCCGTTTAACAAACCGTAGGACAGACCACAGATGTGTTAGAGCTCAATGGGAGGAGGACCCCTTCACAATGCATACCTATAATAAACCACCTTGTTGTACCCTTTAAATAATCTCGCAATCTGCCCTGGCTGGTGTAGCTCAGTGGATTGAGCACGGGCTGCGAACCAAAGCATCGCAGGTTCGATTCCCAGTCAAGGCACATGCCTGGGTTGCAGGCCACGGCCCCCAGCAACCGCACATTGATGTTTCTCACTCTTTCTCCCTCCCTTCCCTCTCTAAAAAGAAATAAATAAAATCTTTTTAAAAAAATAATAATCTCGCAATCTTATTTGTTAATTATATCTCAATAAAGCTGAACAAAAAATAAAGCACAAATTTAAAAAAGACATGAAAGACCAGAAGTGGAGAAACTTGGCTGTTCTTGCAGACGGTATTTTAACGAGGCACAATGGCAACCAGCTACCCAGTGAAAAATACTGAAGGGAAGACTGATGGAAAGTGAGTCACTGTCCTACGAACAGTTTTTTTAAAAAAATGAGTCCTGGCTGCTGTGGCTCAGTGGATTGACAGTGGGCTGTGAACCAAAGGGTCACTGATTTGATTCCCAGTCAGGGCACATGCCTGGGTTGTGGGTCAGGTCCCCAATGGGGGCTGTGTGAAAGGCAACCACACGTTGATGTATCTTTCTCTCCTTCCTGTTCCCTTTCTCTATAAATAAATAAATAAATACATACATACATACATACATACATACATACATAAAATGTTTTTAGAAACTTTAGTAGGGCAGGGGAGAGTAATGGGGGGTGGTAAATGGGAACAACTATAATTAAACAACAATTTTTTTAATTTTTAAATCAAATAAAAAACTTATATGATATTAAAGAAGAACAAAAAGAAAGTAGGCAAATCCAGAAGTCTACAAAGGGATTAATACCAACATCCTACAGCATGGTTTCCTCCTTAGGATGAAAGGGAGAGATTACTTTGGGCAGAAAATGGGTGGGCCACAGTTCTAATAACCAGCTCTTTGTGATGGAAATTCACTGAAAAGGTGTGTGAGCTGGAGCCAAAAACTGCCTTTCTCCTCTGGTAATTTCAAAAAAACAGACAGGAGGTTCTAATGGGCACAAGGAGACACAGGAACCATGCCCATGGGACCTCAAGGGAACACAGACAGGGCCAAGAGAGAAAAGAAAAAAGGGAAAAATAAAGTCAGCTATGTCAGTCAGTCAGCTTTATCTAGGCACAAATTAAACAATTAATGCGCATGTACACTATTTTATTAAGTTCTGCAGGGGATTACGAAGAAAAAGACAACACTATTCCTTTCCAATAAAAAACAAAAAAGTATTCCCACTAATAGCAGAGCCTGAGCAAACACACAAAAACAAGCAACCCAGTAAAACACTTACAGGATTACCTGCCCGTATACAAAGGTATACTTTAAAGAGCCAAAAGTCTGAAGAATGTTCAGGAGTTTGAAAAGGAAGACAAAAAGTGTTACTAAAATAACTGGAACAGCCCTGGCTACTGTGGCTCAATGGATTGAACGCTGGCCTGTGAACCAAAGGGTCGCTGGTTTGGTTCCCAGTCAGGGCGCATGCCTGGGGCTAGGTCTCCAGTAGGGGACACACGAGATACAATCACACACTGATGTTTCTGTCTAAAAATAAATAAATAAAATCTTTTAAAAATTAAATGGAATAACTGAATAACTGGAGTTGGGTCAAGGTCAAGGCCAAGATCCAGAGAAAAGCAACAAAACGGATTAAAGGAATAGATTCTAATTGCTATCAAGAAAGGTGAGTCCTGGCTGGTGTCGATCAGCGAGTTGGGCACTTTCCCTGAAAACGGAAAGGTCATCAGTTTAATTCCCAGTCAGGGCACAGCCTGGGTGCAGGCAAGGTTCCTAGTTGGGGGTGTGTGAGAGACAACTGATTCATGTTTCTCTCCCTCTCCTTCTTCCTACCCTCCCCTCTCTCTAAAAATAAATAAAACCTTTAAAAAAAAAAAAGAAAAGTGAAAAGGAATTGAGGTTTGTCAGTTTCTGAGTCTGAGGTCAAAACATATTAGTCACCTGCCAGCTTTGATCAGCTTTGTCCAGTTTCTCTGTTTAAGTGACCACATAAGTTATTCAGGGGATTAAAATGGTTTGTTTGCTGCGGGCCCCTTTCACAGGGAAGATAGGCATAGGAAAAGGTTAAATAATTTGCCCAGGTTCCCTAGCAGGCAATGAGTTCAACTAGCATAATAATTTTAAATCCCAGGGCTGTCTGTGGGCTGTTTAATCCACCAATCCACAACATTTCTCTTTATAATGGATGCCCCCAAAAGACCATAACAATGAAAGATGTAAAAATTCTCTGCAAATTTCCATGTGAGAAAAATAAAAGAAACTAAAAAAGAATGTCAAGCCTCACTGCTGAGGCCCATATAAACATCATTCCTTTGTGTCCCCCTAGACTGATGGCACAGGACACAGTCCATCTGATAAGCTGTCAGCAGATGGCTGGATCCCTCATTGCACCCATTACCCACCAACGTAAATTCCAAGCAGGAGCTGTTATCCATGCTCCAGACAACAGATGGGGATGAGGAGGTATGGCTGGTTTGAAGTCAAGAAGGGGTGGGCACACACAAAAAATACTAGTTCCCAAATTCATGAGGTTTTCTGTAAAACAAATCCATCACAGAGCAAACGGAGCACACTGGTGTATATTCAGCTACTTCCAAAAGGTGTCACAAAAAGATCAGGACTGTTTTGAGTATGTGCTATTCTATACTTTCAGCAAGGAGGGAGGAAGTAAGGAAATCAAATGATGAACCAAAAGCAGGTAAGTTATATTTGGTGGAAGCCAGACTTCTAATATATTGTAAAGAAGACAGAAAATCAAACAAAAAATGACAACTCTAAAAAAAAGGGGGGGCTCACTCAATATTACTGGCTAAAAACCAGTGGCTTGGGGTTATGCGAATGATAGCGTCAATTATTTGCCAAATGTCCAGCCGAACCAGGCCTGACTTCTGTACATACAACCTTGAGGGTTAAATGTACTCACTGTGTCTCACTAAGTTCATTGCCCCATCAGGAGATGTTGACACAGATACATACAGAAGCAACAGGAATTGGACAATTAGACAACACATTCAAAATGGAATTTTTTTTGTTAAGTTTCTAAGGCAGAGACAATATAACGTACATAAGAGAGATAAAGGGCCACTAAGACCACTGGTCTTTATAGATACAATCAGTCAGGTTGTCTGGCATTTTAACCCTTCTACTGAGAAATTGTAGATTTTAGGGCCTAAATAGGTATGAGAATCTCTTTCTGCTAAAGCCCCAATTCCCACTGCGGCAGCTCAGTGCTTCAGCCACCCCTGCCACTAACTTGGCTGTGTGATTTTTGGTGAACAGCATGACCACTCAGTAAATTCATCCCTGTCACTCACACCTGCCAAACTAATGTGCATTAGAGGGCTAGTCATGCTTGAAGAAATACTTATTGGTGTAATTGGTAATGTTACTGATATTCAGCAAGGAGTTTAACGATGGTGTTCCTTATGGATCCTGCTTGAGGATCCAGCTTGAATTTAGATATGAGGGGATGCTGATTCAATCATACAAACCTATATCAGTCTACAGTCACAGGGCTTTTAAGAAATCAAACAAGACCAAAAAGAAACGTGACACCAGGAATATTAATCAAGAACAGAACTTGGGCACAAAAACTGTCCTTCCTAATGCTTCTAAACCTGGCAACGTGGCTAAGGGGAGAGTCTGTGTGACAAGGTTTTGCGAATTAAATGTTTTACAGACTACAAAACGGGAGGTGGGGAGACTAAACTAACTTCCCTCCAACCCTTCTATTTTCCAACCTAAAGCAATACCATCCTTGTTACAGAAAAACCTACATTGACTCTGAAGAACGAGGCCTTGCTATAAAGCCCAAATTGAGTCATTCTGTTGGGAGGCACACATGAGAAATGTTTCTGCTAAGCTCCCCCTTTTATTTCAGCTAATGTCTCCCTTCCCTTATGAGGAGCTGTGATCTCCATCGAATTTACTGCTATAACACAGCCTAATTCAGCTAACTGAATTGTCAGAGCATTTTTTTATACTTAGTATCTCCCCTTTGGAATATACATAATCACAGGAAACAGTTTAACATCTCTTTATCCAGGCTCAAGCCTTTCTAAGAAACTTTTCTTAACCTTAATAAGAAAATGCATGCAAAAATTTCTTAAAATAAACAGTAAAGTAGTAAATAAATGTAAGGTAATATTAACCATACTTACTATCATTACTCATTGCTGCAACCAAGTGAGAAAACTGTTTCCCACCATCTTGGTGAATTTTTAAGGACTCACATCAACTTTTTAAAATCCACACATTTATGCTTCCCAGGAAGAGCCATAGGTAGGGTATGGAACACTGGAGTCACCAAAGACTAAGTCCCCCAGTAGGCTAGAGATTACCATTTAAAAGATACAAAACAGGGACTGAGAAGCAAAGGGCGGAGGAGTCTACTCCTGAGTGAGCTCAAGGATTCCTCATCATAACTCTGTTCAGAGCTTGAACTAAGCATAGGACAATAGAAAATACACAGGTGACAGGAATCAGTCCATAGCCCCCTAAACATCCATCTCTCTGCAGCAAACAGCTCTAAGTGCCATCATCATCTACACCCCCCCCCCAAGGGTAACCTAGTCAGGTTAACTTCCCTGGGGAGACAGAAGTAGTGGCAAAAGATGAATAAGGATGCAAGATGAACAAGAGTACCTGAACTCAGCAGAGAAGAAACAAGTTTCCTTTTCCACCTGAAAAGGCCAAAATCATTTCTAGAATAGTTATCTGTTGCAACCCCAGCCACTGCTTAAAGGAGAAAAGAATCGCAGAATATGGGCTGTCAAGAGCTAGAAGTGAAGCCCTGGCTGGCGTAGCTCAGTGGATTGAGCTTAGGCTGTGAACCAAAGCATCGCAGGTTCAATTCCCAGTCAGGGCACATCCCTGGGCTGCAGACCACTGCCCCCAGCAATCGCACATTGATGCTTCTCTCTCTCTTCTTTCTCCCTCCCCTCTCTAAAAATAAATAAATAAAAATCTTTAAAAATAAAATAAAATAAAGAGCTAAAAGTAAAACTCTGTTTCATTTTGCAGATGGGCAAACTGAGGTCCAGGAACAGGTATTTTCCCCAAAGTCACACAACTAATTAATGCCAGAACTAAGTCTCCAGAGACTTCTAAAAACCTCTCAAAACATTTCCACTAAAAACCATGGTGCTGCCAGGTTTGACGTCATCACAGCAGCAGCAGCCCCAGTTGGGCTGAATTTAATCCTTTGTTGACCTTCTAGACATGTGGCTGCCAGGGGCCTCAAGACCCCTTTGTGGAAGAGGCACCCTCTGACCCTGACCACCTGCCATCCAAAAAAAGCACTCCTGTCCCAAAAGCTTCAGGCAGCAGCGGCTGAGATGCGTTGTTTCCTCTCATTTACAAAAAGGCCATTCATATAAAAAAAAAAAAAGAAGAAGAAAGAAAGAGGACTGGCTCAAATTTAACATAGAAGGTCTAGCTGGGAGAACCCTGGGTTTCCTTCCTGTGAATGGCATCACTTCCCAAGAAGCCCTCTCTTTAAAAAAAATCCTGCCCATTCCAACCCTGCTGGATGATGAGAGCCACCAAATTAACAGTAGCCTCTTATTCCAAAGCTATCTGCACCTCTTGCCGCATCTACAAAATGGGAAGGGCTTGATGCCATTTACAACATTTTACAGATTGGGAAACTGAGGCCAGGAACCTGCAGTGAAAGGAGCTCCTAGAACACAGAGGTGGCAAGTGTGCAGGCCACAAGTAGGCATTGCCATGCTGATCAGCCTGGGCCTCCCCACAGAGGCTGCCTTGCCATTCCACTGACAGCTTGCAAGTTCAAAGAGGGTGGGTTACCTTCCCTACCCAGATGATAATTCATCTTTTGGCCACAAACAAGTGACTTCACTAGCCCTGGGTCCCCACCAGGCCAGCAAAATGGAGACAATAATCTTAACGTGCTACCCCACACAGGGCTGTAACAAGTCTCCTGAGAATAACCTACAAATATAAAAGCAATAAAGATTCTAATGACAGGTTTCAAAACTATCCCTGAATAAAAGACACCATGTTTTCCACCACTTGAAATTTTAAAAAAAGTTTGTTTCCCTTTCTCTTCTTCCTTCTCCTTCATGATTTTATAGTTTTAGAACATCTCTTCACACAGAGTTACAGAAAGACAGTCTCACTCTTGGTCCTCAACCAGATTATTTTTATGTATCTGGCACTTTCCTTTCCAATCCCATTTGTTTTTCTTAGGGTAGGTATTGGAAGGTAAAGAAATCATGTCTCTGAGTGCTCCTGGACCATGACCACAGGAGACAGAATAAGAATGATAAGATAGAAAGGTTTGCAAATAATAATAATAATAAATACCCTCTCATCACGGATAAAAAACACCAACCCAAAGTTCATGAGTCAGCCTGGGGCCTGTTTCAGAGTACATTTAGAGCTTTGCGCTACTCCAACCCTCAGAATTCAAGGCAGACTTCACCCTAATAGTGTAAACTCCAAACTAAAAGAATAATTAAGGGAAACCTGCACAAGTATTTCTCCAAAGTACTGTCATGGAGACAAGGAACATTATGTGATCACCTCCAGGAAAGAAATGTCAGCAGACATCTGGGAATTAACTGTGACAGAAGATAGGGGGGTTGGGCCATGCTCCCAGATGTGATTCAGAAAGGGCACCTGGCTGGGGCTGGACTTCCTGAGGGTGAAAAGCCCCAGCAGGGCTAGGAGGGGACAGGCAGCCGGCCTGAATACAAGTTGGCTCTGACACTATGTTCCTCCCCTCCAGTGTGAGGCTAATGCATAGTTCAGAGGTGAAAGAAAGCAGAATCTGAGATATGCACAGAAACAGCAGATTTTTGGAAAATCAGTTTTAAGAGTACCTCCTTCCACAGGGATGAAGTGCTCTACACTGCTGAGTGTCTTGAGCACTCAGGTGACTTATCAGTAAGGCCGCCCAGGAAAAATTCAACAAACTCACATGCATCATGGTGACCAGGTGACAGGGGTTGAGCAGGTAGATGACGGTCTTGGTGGCGAACTTAAAGCCCACCTCCACCCCGAAGGTCAGGCACAGGGCTACTAAGAGCAGATTCTTGCTCAGGCTCTCCTTGCCTTCCTCTGGCCGCTGGGTCACCTGCTCTGGCTGGCAGCCACGGCCATCCCTACCGTCCTCCTTCGTCTGCCTCAGGATGTGCCGCAGGGCCACCAGGATCTCCAACAGGGCCACGGTCAGGACCACCACACTTTCCAGCAGCCGCTGCTGCCAAGAGAGGAAGGCAGCACAGTCGGGGCCCCCATTGCCTGCAAAGCTGGGGTCCACACCCCCATACAGCCAGTCCAGAAGACTTTGGTAGCTATACCGGGACATGATAGGAAGCGGTTCCCCTCAACCACCGTGCAGGAAACAAGAGTGAGATGGAACACAAGCTCAGAGAGTTGCTCAGGTGGTGGGACCCGTACGGAGGGCACACCCCCACACCCGCACTCCACTCCAGCACTCCACTCCAGACACGGGGGCCCCGTGAGCAGGGGAGGGGAAGCTACATTCGAGGCCTGGGCTTAAGTGCTGGCTCTAACTTGTCCCCACGGCTGTCTGGGGAGCCCCCCGCGTTTCTCCAGTGGCCACCAACGAGGCAGGGTTGAAATGAGCCGTTGGCCAATCTAAAAGGAGAGGAAAAAAAAAAAGGTCTCAAAGAGGCAATTGCATCGGGAATCACGAAGCGGGGAAGGGTAACTAGCGAAGGAAGAAAAAGGGGACCGGGACAGTGGCAAAGCAAGCAGGGGTCGGGGAAGCCGGAGGCCGAGTGGTTCAGGGCCGAGGGGACCCAGCCGTGCCGCCGGAGCGAACCAGGGGGTAACGGGGTGAGAGGGAGGGTACACGCGGAGGCCAGGAGAGGAACTAGCGGGGCCGAGTAGTCGGGGCGGGCCGCGGGGGGGATGGCAGAGACGCCGGACTCCTCCTCTCACGCACTCATCAAAAAGAATCGCTTACTCTTGCAAACGAGTGGCCGCCTCTGCCCTCAGCTAGCAACTTCGCCCCCGTCGTGTCCCTCCAGCCAATTTAGAGTCGGGCGGGTCCAGCCGCCCGCCGCCGGGTGCACCCTGAAGTGCCTTGCTCCACCTCCGGCTCCCGCCCTCTGGACAGCACCTCCCCCACCGAGCAGCCCGCCCAGGACCAGCCCCCTTAGCGCGGGCAGCGGTGGGAGGAAGCCGGCAGGGAGAAAGGGAGGGAGGGAGAGAGGAAAGGAGGGAGGCCGGGCCGGCCAGGGGCTGGGCGATGGGCCGGCCCCCTCCCTCCGCCACAGCGCCACATCTTCCCGCACCTCACGCCCGGCTCCAGGAACCGGCTGCCGCATCCCTTGGGGTTCCACTCACCGGCAGCTCGGCCCGCCACCCCGGCTTGGGCCACCTCTCGGCTCCCGCGTTCCCCGCACCGCGGCGCTCGTTTCCCCGGCGGCCACAGCCGCCGTCGCTGCAGCCCCGCGCGGCTCCTCCTCCTGTCTTCCTCCCCCTGCAGCCGCCGCGCTCGCTTCCTCCTCCTTCCCCTCCCTCTCTCCTCCCCCTCGGTTCCGCCGCCTCCTCCCGTTCGACTAAGCCTTGCCCCCCACGCACGGAGGCCAAGACTATCCCACCTCGCCTCCTCTCTTCAGGACCCCTCGCTCCCGCCACCTCCTCCTCCAGTCACACCTCCCACCCTGCCTTTTTTCGGCTCTCCCTGTTCTCCTTCCTCCGGGCTCAATCTCCGCCTCCTTCCCCTCCTTCCTGGCCAGCCTCGTAATTCTGCACTCTGGGAGCCTGCACGCGGGCACTTCCACCTTCCTTCCCCTACCTGTGCTGAAGGTGTCTCTTCGGTGGGGCCTTTTGACTCACCTCGCATCCTGCGACTCGCTTCTCTAGGGCACTTCTTTCTACACCGGACACCTTGTAGGCACTCGGCTGGCCCTGACCAAGTTCTCAGGGCGGCTCGGGGGTGGGAGGCACTGAAGTCTAGTGCTGAGCGCCCGCCCAGCTTTGTTGTGGGGTGTTGGTTGGGTCTGGCCTTCTGCTTTCTGACACCTCCTTTTTGCCCGGGAATACTACAGTTGTGCAAGACCAGGATGGTAGCTTCTCTCACCTTGCTAACCACATCCCCACTCCTCACAATTTAGTGGCTAAGATAGAGGCTTCTAGTCCTTCTTTTCCCTGCTCTTCCTCCTCCTACTTGAATAGGGTATTTTTCTCTCTTTACCTTGGTCTACACAGCGCACCCCTGCCACTTCCTCTCCAAGCCCTCTTTCTCCCCTTTTTCCTACTATGCCTTCAATCAGAGACTTACTGGACCAAAACAAACTTCCCCTGACCTCTTTCACTCTCCTCCTTGCAGATAGCTGCGGCTTCCCAACCTGCACTTGGCAAAAGGTCCTACCACTGAAATGTTAGCCAGGACAGTATGGTTATGGATGTGCTCAAGAATTGCAGAAAGACAGCTGATTAAAATAGGTTCCTCCCTTCCCTGCTGCTTTCTACCCATAGGCTGTGCTTTGCTTTTCTTGGAACAAGGAAATAGGAAAAGGACTTCCTTAAAATCTATCTCATGTTGCTCTAATATTTATTGGACGCTCACAATGAGTTAGGACAACATTCACAAAGACAGTTAAGCACCTTGCCTAGGAAACACTTCCGGGTGTTGGCTGCAAGCCACACTCTAAATATAAAATACTGTCTACTGTATTATCAGGCCACCATTCCAAGTCTTGTTTTTACAACAAATTACAGCCTCAGAGCCAAGAGCCTTGTTTAATCCTAAGCTTTTGTACAACCTGTATCTTAGGACCAATGCTCTTCAAGTGCTAATTAATAAAGAATAACTACAACCAAGACTTGATACAGAGGCTTACTCATTCATTCTCCTTAGGTGTTTGTTAATTCCCCTGCAACATAACCAGGAACATGAAGGATAAAGCTGTAGAGCTCCCAGCAATAACATGCAGCATCTGGAGACCTCAAGATCCTATGTTCAAGGAAGTAACAGTGTGGTGTGAAAAACAATATAAATGGAGCCCCTTTAAAATGGAGTTGGAAGAACTTCGGGTCAAAATGGAGGCATAGGTAGATATGTGTCATATCCTCATGCAACTACAACAGGAATCACAACTAACCTCAAAACGAAAACACCCACAACTGCCAGAAAATTGAACTGTATGGGAATCTGACAACCAAGGATTAAAAGAAGCCACATACATCCAGATGGACAGGAGGGATGGAGTTATGGAGCCAGGGCAGAGAGGATGCAGTGTGGTGCAAAGAGGTAGTGGCAGCAGTGGCAGATGGGGTGTTCCCACATTCACATGTGGTGGATAAAAATTGGGAGGAATGCCTTGGGAGCAAGCAATCCCAGCCACAGCCCAGGGTTACACAGTTGGGAAGATAAAGCCTCATAACTTCTGGCTGTAAAAACCAGTGAGGGTTGGGGTTGTAGAAGAAACTACTGGTCACTCAGAAGAGTCTGTTTAAAGGGCCCGCTGGAACCTAAAATGTATGCAAACCCACCTACTCTGGGAACTACCACTAGGACAACAGTTGGAAGAGTGCCAGTCACATAGGCAAGTAAGTGAAATGATGGGATGATTGCCAGGCAAGCCTCCAGAAGCCAGGCAACAGCGTAGTCCCCTTTCTGACCCGTCTCTCTCACACAGCACCACAAACCGGTGAAGCAGCTTGCCCCGCCCTGGCAAATACCTAAGGCTCTGCCCCTTACAACTTAACAGGTACACTAAGACAGGGAATCAAAGCAGTTCTACCTGATACACAGAAACAAACACAGGGAGGCTGCCAAATTGAGGAAACACAGAAATATGGCCCAAATGAAAAAAACAGAACAGAACCTCAGAAAAAGAACTAAACAAAATGCAGATAACCAACCTACTAGATGTAGAGTTCAAAACACTGGTGATCAGGATGCTCACAGAATTCACTGAGTATGGCAAAAGCATAAGGGAATAAATGAAGGTTACACCAAGGAAAATAAAGAAAATCCACAGGAAACCAACAGGGAAGGGAGGCAAGCCCAGATTCAAATCAACAATTTGGAACATAAGGAAGAAATAAACATTAAACCAGAGCATAATAAAGAAATACGAATTTTAAAAAATGAGAAAAGTATAAGAAGACTCTGGGTCATCTCCAAAAGTGCCAACATCTGAATCATAAGAATGCCAGAAGGAAAAGAGGAGGAGCAAGAAATTGAAAACTTATTTGAAAAAAATAATGGAAGAAAGCTTCCCTAATTTGGTGAAGGAAAGAGACATACAAGTCCAGGAAGCACAGAAAGTCCCAAACAAGTTGGACCCAAAGAGGAACACACTAAGACACATCATAATTAAAATGTCAAAGGTTAAACATAGAGACTCTTAAAAGCAGCAAGAGGAAAGGAGAGAGTTACCTACAAAAGGGTGCCCATAAAGCTATCACCTGATTTCTCAAAAGAAACCTTGCAGGCAAGAAGGGGCTGGAAAGAAGTATTCAAAGTCATGAAAGGCAAGGACCTACCACCTAGATTACTCTATCAAGTAAAGCTATCATTTCGAATGGAAGGGCAGATAAAGTGCTTCCCAGACATGGTAATGCTAAAGCAGTTTATCATCATCAAGCCATAATTACATGAAACATTACAGGTACTTATTTAAGAAAAAGAAGATCAAAACTATGAACTTGATTCACAAGTGTCAATGACTGAATCTGAAAAACAAACTAAGCAAACAATAAGAACTGGAAAAGAATCACAGATATGGAAATCATTTGGAGGATTATCAGCAGGGAGGGAGAGAATGGGGGAAAAGGTACAGGGATTTAGAAGCATAAATGGTGGATACAAAATAGACAAGGGGGTGTTAAGAATAGTATAGGAAATGGAGAAGTCAAAGAACTTATATTCATGACCCATGGACATGAACTAAGGTAGGGGGAGATCGCTGGAGGGAATGGGCATGATGGGCAGAGGGAGCAAAGGGAGGAAAATGGGATAACTGTAATAACATAATCAATAAGATATACTTAAAAATGAAAATGCCAGGTAGGGGTACCTATCTGGGTTTCGGGCCAGATCCTCACTTGGGGCCCTGCAACAGGCAACCAATCAATGTGTGTCTCATGCATTGCTGCTTCTCTCCTTCTTTCTCCCTCCCTGCCTTTCTAAAAATACATTTAAATAAAATAAAAATAGCCCTGGCTGGTGTGGCTCAGTGGATTGAGTGCTGGCCTGTGAAGCAAAGGGTCGCTGGTTCGATCCCCGGTCAGGGCACTTGCCTGTGTTGCAGGCCAGGTCCCCAGTAGCGTGCACATGAGAGGCAACCACACATTGATGTTTCTGCCCCTCTCTTTCTGCCTCCCTTCCCCTCTAAAAATAAATAAATAAAATCTTTAAAAAATAGAAAGGAGTTGGGGCTTTCATCCCAGAGGAGCTTCCTTTCACATCTTACTCCTCAAATTTTTGGAATGTTAAAACTGGTCAAACTAACCTTTACATGGGTCTAAAGCAGCACTGTATTCCAAACAACTGTTTGCAAAGATAACAAGAAAGCAGACATCAATATGGCACTGAAAACTAGAGACCTTTGAAATTAACATCACAATGTTAACTTACCTGCACTTACAGAAATGCTTTTGTTCTATTCTTGTAGTTGTTACCCATCCCTTTCTCATAAATGCCCCTCACTTTCACCTTCTATTCAGACTGCTATTTGGGTTTCTGCCTGAATCAGTGCTTTCTGAATACCTATACTTTTGGATCTCAAATAAATGCTTGTTGCCTCTCACTTTGGCTTTTTATTTTAGGTTAACAGATTAGAGCAATAGAATAAATGGCTTCATTAATCCCTCCAATTTCCATGCTGAACTTCAGTTGGGATTTGGCCTACAAAGTCCTTGTGTTTGCAGATTGACCATCTTTAATGACTGTAGCCAGGCCAACTTTGTCACTGGAGCCACAAATTCTCTTTCACAGATAGAGTAGCCAAGTGTTTTTAGGATCTGGATTCTAATTCCATTTATGTCTTTTTTTACTTGCTGCAGTTTATTCAGCCTATCTGTGCCTCAGTTTCCTTCTATTAATTGAAGGATTATTAATTATCATCCAATTCCTAGGATTATGCACATTTGAGTTGAATTATGTAGAATATTATATAGTATCTGGTGGATAGAAAGTACTCAGTAAACGCTACCCATTATTTGTACCCAGTTCCACATCTGTGCATGCATGCATGTGTGTGCACATGCATACACACTCAAGTTCAGTGCCTTCTCCCACATGTGTATAAACGATCCTAGCCATCCTTCAAATCCCAAGTGAAACTGTACTCTCCCAAACGCCACCCACAGCTCCCAGAGCTCTGTCCCTCCTCTGAATTTCTATAGCAGGTATGGCCTGCACTATTCATTTTATTCTGAATCACATACTGCCTTCTATTGTTCTGTTATTGTTAGTCCTATCTCCCACACTAAGATCTTTGACAGAGGGGATGGGTCTTAATCTTTTCTCCTCCCTGTAGGAGACCATTCTGCATGGCATGGGCCCAGCTCTCACTCGGAGATGCACAGGACCCACATCCATGGATAGGTTCTCCCGTGGGGAATCAGGCCTGCAATGTGCCTAGGCCTCTTTGAGTCTTGCTCTTGCTAAGAAACTCCCTCACCCTGAATTGAGGACATTTACTGCAAACTAACTTCCTAAAATCCATGCTAAACCTTCCAAGGATGAGTGTGACCAGTTCAACAACTTTTGCCTTTTCATTTGCAAATATCCCTCTTCTGTGATATGATTAGCAGCATCAGCTCCTTTGTTTTCTGTAAAAGGGAACCACCTAAAGCGAACCTGTGCATAGTAAATGAGGACCTTCTTGTAATGTGCCAAGAAACCCAATAAAGGCCGGTCATGGCAAGGGCCAAGGCTTTTGCTCCCCTTGAGAGAAAAAGCCACGTTGTCTCTTTTCCTCCACCGGACTTGGTAGTCTGTGTGAATGTCTCATTTCATCCATAATGATGCGGACACTACGGGTGGGTGTCTGCATCACCTCCCCCCACCATAGCACCTAGCAGAGTGGCAAAGACAGTAGGCAGTAGACAAACACTAGGAGATTGTTGCCCTCATAATTGAACTGAAACAGTGTGTCAATTTTTAGAAACTCAAAGAGCTCCACACAATGTCCTGATCATTTTCTTGCTGGGACACAGGCCACAGGCTTCTTGTCTCCAAACAGTAACCAGAGCAAATTAGCTTTGCTTTTTAAGTGCAACCTTGAAGCACACCATGAATAAGCAACCTGGAATCCAGGCTCCATTCAGTGAGACCTTGGCGAAAAGCATCTCTCTGTGTTTCGGTATACCCAGATAGAATGAAGAACTTGAACTAGAATGGTTACTAAGATACCTGCTGGCTCTAATATTTTATGATTCTAGGAACTCAACCTTCCCACCTTTTAAGCCAGGTCATGTTTGAATCTTAAAGCTTTAGAAAGCTGATCTACCTGGTTTGGTGGTCTGAGCTCTCCTTTCCCCATTAAGACAATATCCTAAATTCCTTTGTCCAAAACACCTTCCCAGCTAGAAGCTCAGCTGACCTTCTGTGAAGTAAAAAGTGTCAAAATTATTATCACAGACAAACTGAGGCTCAGGGAGGTAAAGTGATTTGCCTAAGTTCACACAAGTTGGTAGCAGAGTGAAGACTAGAATTTGGGGTTCAACTGCATGGGCTTGCTCTTTGATTCAGCCATGTGACCTTTTCTCCTCCTGCATTTCATATCCTTTGAATCCAGTCCTGTCTCTCTACCCACAATCTAACCTGAAAGTCAAATGTGTACATGATCATCCACAAGCAAAAAATAATGCAAAATCCTGATTTTATATCAAGTGTTATCAGTAAAAATAAACTGCATATATATGGAAGAGAATGAAGAGAGAAGCCTTTGTCTTGATATATCTGCTTACTTCTTTTTTCCCCACAATCATTCAACACTAGCATTCATTTCACAAATACTTACTGAGCCTCTATCATGTGCATAGGACTATGCTAGACATGTGCACAAACTCTGCCTTCAAGAAGCTTAAAATACAGCTAGGCAGTCAGGATTCACAAACAAAGTTTGCTTAACAATATTCAGGGCAGTTATAATTACAAGGCAAGTAGATAAAAGCACTGCCACAAGAGCAAATCTTGCCTGGTCAAGTGAGCTGCACAGGCCAGGAGGTAAAGATGAATTCAGGGGTAATTCAACACCTGGCAATACTCACCTAAAGGTGAAAGTTCAGCATAGCAGTGAAGGGGGGCAAATTTGCCACCCCAAAATATGACCCTTTGCCATAAAGATTATTCTAGGCTGATTATTTCTAAGAAATAGCAGACACAGGTGAAGCTCTGAAAACTGAGTAGAAGTTACCCTTTTGTAACAGACATCTACTTTTATCAGGGAAATCTCCATTTGCAAGTATCTCCCTCCCTGTACCAGGAAAAGAAGATGTCTAAATCCTTAGAATCCTTAGAAACTCTTATCAATGGAGAAGGCAAGAACTAAATCTGCATGACTACCACTCCTAACTGATTTCCCTCCCTGCACCCCAACACTTTCATTTGCTTTAATCTAAAGATGGTAGCTTGGGTCATTTTGTAACAGGGTACAGCCAAAAGGAGAGCCCCAAATAGGGATTTGTAATGGGGTCCAGAACTCAGGGTGTCCAGGAAATATTAGAAATATATATATGATGTCCTCACCCCACAAGGCTGAGCTGGAAGATGGGACACATGGAGCAGGGCAATTCAGAACTGTATTATATAGCAATAGCTTTGCAACTAACCTCTGGTGTGGTCATTTAACATATCTATAACTTTTAACTGGTTTCATAGATATGTTAAATAGCTGTGGCCATGCTTTGAGCCAGGGGGTTGGAAGTGACTTCCACCCAAGATGTAACTGGGAAGCAACTCCCCCTGGTTACAGCGCCTGCGTGTGAACTTGGAGATGATTCGCTCCTTGCCATGGGGCCACACCTGCCCAGATTTTCTATGGCAGTCCAGTAAAGCTGGGAGAATACTGGAATGCTGGCAGGTATAACTGATTGTAGGAGCAGTCAGAAATGGGGCTGCAGAGGAATACTGGCACAGGGATTTAAACCCAGGGGTGGCAGACATGCGGGGGAGAATCATGTAGCTTTGGCAGAGTGGGGACCCTACAGCTTTGGGGTGCTCCGTTTTGCCACGTGGCTTAGGGAACAGGAGAGACTTTGCCCGGAAGAAAAGGGGTGAAAGTGTTACAGAGCAAGACCCAAACAAGCAAAGGGGGCCCGGGAGCTCCGGGAGGGTGATGCTCTTACTGAAAGAAATTCGGGTCCGTCTTGTCCGCCGCCATAAAGATATCTCTCAATGCCAGAGATTGGTGAAAAGGAAAGGAAAACGTTTATTTTGTGCTATACAAAACTTAAGGCAGTGACCTAATATTTTTTACCAAAATTCAAAAAAAAATCTTAAAGTCCCTTAAAACACCCACTAAATGCACACAGTTCTTCCTTCCCCCTTGCCCAGTATGGGGTACCGTATCTCAGGAAAGGAAAATAGAAGTCCAGTCTCAGGCAGTGTCTGGTTCTTCCCAGGAATCCGTGCTCGGCTGGTAGGCCTCTCTCGGTTCTCGGCACCATCAGCTGTGTCGCCGGAATCTCTGCTAAAACCGGGTGACGGTTCCCCCTACTACTGCTGTGGGGGAACCCACTCTGGCAAAGGTGCGTGGTCCTCTCCACCAGTCCAGCCACGTGGTCCTCTTTCCTCTGCAGGATCACGGGAGTCCCCACTCAGCCAAATCCGCGTGGTTCTCTCTCCTCAGAGATGCAGGA
>PVIA01013878.1:0-29706 GCA_004024845.1 Tonatia bakeri
TACTGTTGGTTGTTTGTTTTGTTACTCCATAGATCAGCTAGGCTTTTCTCCTGTGTGTAGGGAAAAGTGGAATCTGCTCCCTCCTACCATGCCACCATCTTCCCTCCCCAATCAGAATGGTTTTAATTAAAAGAACCTGACATAAAATAGTTATTTTGTCTTATAATTTGACTTTATTGAATTCCATCAAAATTCTTTCCAGGGAGATAACACAGCATAAAAAACAAAAATAAAGAATAATTGGTATAAAAATGCTGCTCAAGAAACATGCGGCACTGTTTTTTTTTTTAATTACTCTAATGTTGTTTTGTATTTTCTTCCCCCGACTCCAGCCAAACCCTCCTCCCTCCCTTGCTTCCATCCTCCCCCTTGGTTTTGTCCATGTGTCTTTTATAGTAGTTCCTGAAAACCCTTCTCCCCATTCTTTCCCCACTCCCCTCTGGCTATTGTTAAATGATTCTTAATTTCTTAATTTCAATGTCTCTGGTTATATTTTGTTTGTTTGTTTTCTTTTGTTGATTGTGTTCCAGTTAAAGGTGAGATCATATGGTATTTGTCCTCACCACCTGGCTTATTTCAGTTAGCACAGTGCCCTCCAAACTGGAGAGCAGCACTGTCGTAGATACACGAAAGATGGGCAACGAAGAAGCTTTAAATGGTGTATAACCTTCTGAGATGCTTGATCTAGTAGAGTGATAACAAGAAACAGCCTTACAGATACAGAGAACAAGCTAACAACTGTTGGGGTAGGGAGTGAAATAGGTGAAGGAATTAAGCCAAAAATCAAAACTCATATACACAGACATCAGTATGTTGATTACCAGAGGGGAGAAAGGTGGTAGCAGGTAGAAGAGTGTAAACGGCAGATAAATGGTAACAGAAAGACACTAGACTATGGGTGGTAACACACAACACACTAGACAGATGACGTATCATAGAATTGTACACTTGAAACTTATGTAATTAATCAATGTAATCCCAACACATTCAATAAAAAAAAATAAAATAGGCTTCCAGTCAAGACGGCAGCATACGTAAATGAGGTATTTGAATCCTTTCACAACCACATCACAATTACAACTAAATTACACAAGAACCATCATTTTTTTTTACTTTTTTATTTAATTGTTGTTCAAGTACAGTTTTCTTTTACTCCTATCCCAGCCAACCTCCTCAGCCCTCCGCACCTCCCTCCCATTTCCACTCCCCTAGTTTTGAACCACCTGAAATCTAACTGAATGAAAGTTCTACAACTGTGGAATTAAAGAAGCCACATCAAGATTTGTGGGAGGAGTGGAGACATGAACCCACACCCATGTGATGTAGATAAGAATCGGGAAGAATATCTTGAATGTGGAGACCCTTCTGAGGATTGATGTATCCCAGCCCCACACCAGACCTGCACCCCAGGTAAGGTTCCAGTGCCAGAAGTCCCCACAACTTCTAGCTGTAAAAGCCAGCAGGGATTGTGGCTGAGTGACACAGAAGGTTTTTGGAGTCCTTGGAAGTTCCTCTTAAAGGGCCCATGCACTGAAACTTACTGGCCCTGAATCCCTATGATCTTCAGCACTGGAGCAGCAGCCTGAAAAGAACTAGGGACCTACATGGAGGAACTGAATTGTCTGGCATCAGGGTGAAAGCTGGAGCAGGAGGTAGCTTTCTGACAGAAAAAAAATGCTGGAAGAAAACAGTTTGTTTTCTGAGACCCCACCCCCACCCCAATGCCCATAGAGGCTGCAGACAGGTGCCAAATCTGAATCTCCATCAACCTGACTCACAGTGCCCTGCCCTAGTGATTTCTTGACACCCCACGCCACCCAACTTTTGGGCCCACCCAAGAAATTTCCAGTGATTTATTTATATGAATGTCCTGTCTTGGGTCATGCTTCAGACTTTCCTAAAATATCTGAAACAGCCAGCATCTGGCCTCAGCATGCCCCATACCTCTAAGGTATACTAACTGGCCCCAGGCCTGGCACTAGTGGCAGCTGGCCTTGGTTCATACCTTGGTTCACACCTTGGCCTCACCTAGGCACTTCTGAGCCCAAACCAAGTAGAAGCCATCTGCAGTTCATACCATGCGGCCCTAGGCGTAACACAGGCAGCATCTGACCTTGGGTGACACCTCCCAGGAGGCCCTAGAGCCAGTGCACAGGGTGGACAGTTTCAGACCATGTGGCAGCACCACCACCCAACCATCTCCACAAGCGACACTATCAAGGAATGAACCCAGCCAGCACCAGAGCCCTGCCAAGATAATTTTTGCTTTGTGGAGTGGATGCCTACACAGCTTATCCTTCACTGCAGTTAGTGGTCACAGCCAGTCCTTGCAGCTGATTGTATTGCCGGTAAATCCCTCTCATTGACATGCCAATAGCAATCAAGGCTTAACCACAACAGGAGGGTGTACACAGCCTACATGTTGAGGGCATACCTGGAGTGCCCAGCTTTGGTGATTGGGGACACTGAGCCACTGGACACTACAGAACACCTACTATGAAAGGCCACTCTACCAAGCACAGGAGACGTAACAGCTCTACCCAATACATAGAAACAAACATAGGGAGGCTGTCAAAATGAAGAGACAAAGAAACATGGCTCCAATGAAAGAATAAACTCTAGAAAAAGAACTAAATAAAATGGAGACAAGCAACATACTAGATACAGGGTTTAAAACACAGGCTACAGTATGCTCAATTAACTTAGTGAGAACTTTAACAAAGATAGTAAGCATAAAAAAAGGACATGAAACATAAAAAATAACCAGTCAGAAATGCAGGATACATTAATTGAATGAAAAATTTACAGGGAATCAACAGTAAAGTAGAGGACACTGAGAATCAAATCAGCAATTTTGTATATAAGGAATAAAAAAAAACCAGAATAGCACAAAGAAAAGAGAATTAAAAAAAAAGATAGTGGAAGAAAACTGTGAGACAACTTTAAGCATACCAATACTCTCATAATGAGGGTGTTGGAAGAAGACAGAGAACAAGAAATTTAAAAACCTATTTGAAAAAATAATGACAGAAGACTTCCCTAACCTGGTGGGAAAATATACATACAAGTCCAGGAAGCACAGACAGTCCCAAACAAGGTGAACCCAAAGAGGCCCACACCAAAATAGATCATAATTAAAGTTAAAAAGGTTAAAGACAAACCTGAAAACAAACCTGAGAACCTGAAAAGCAGTAAAAGAAAAGCAGTTACCTACACAGGAGCTCCCACAAGATTGTCAGCTGATACCTCAACAGAAACCTTGCAGGCCAGAAGGGAGTGGTGAGAAATATTCACAGTGATGAAAAGCGAGGAATTACAATCAAGATTATTCTACCTAGAATAGCTGTCATTTAAAATTGAAGGACATATAAAGAACTTCCCAGATAAGAAAAGGCTAAAGGAGTTCATTATCACCAACCAAGTATTACATGAATGTTGAAAGGTCTTCTTTAAGAAGAACAACAAAATAATATATCTCAAATGTGAACAATGAAATGACAATAAATACATATCTACCAACAATTGAATCTAAAAACAAAATAAACAAACCAGAAGAACAAAAACAGACTAATAGATACAAAGAACATTTTGACAGTTTCCAGGTGGGAGGGAGGTTGAGGGGATGGGTGAAAAAGGTGATTTGAAAGTACAAATTGGTAGCTACAGAAGGGTCGTGGAAATGAAGAGTACAGCACAAAGAATAGTCAATAATATTCTAATAACTATGTATAGTGTCATGTGGGTATGAGATTTATTGGGATAATAACTTAGTATCTTATATAATGTCTAATTACTGGCATGTGTACCTGAAACTATTGTAATATAATATTATAAAATTTGTAAAATAAAAAGCAAATAAATTAAATTAAATTAAAAAGAGAGATTATGTATTGTTTACCTACAAAAGTCATGTACAGAGAGATATTTCGGAGGGCAGAGGTAGGACCAGAAGTTTTGCTCTTAAGTGAACAGAACTTGTATTCTTGTAGTCACTTATTTGTTTATTCATAATGAGTTCTTAGTTAATTCGTTATGGCTCTGTACTTGCAACAAAAACAATGTTATAATTAATGACAACACCCCTGTCTCTGCTTATAATAGGTGTGACAACAGCTGCTGTGGCAGGCAGGGCTAAAGGAGATATGAGCCTTGGACAAAGTGAGTGGAATGGGCACCCAGTTGAGAGCCGCCATCCATCTCCAGCACCAGAAAGCACTGCCTGCACAGTTCAGTGAATTGGCAGAAAACTTGTATTGACTGAACTGGAGAAAACATAAGGCAGAGTGAACCTCTGGGCCTAGGATAGGAGATAAGAGGAAGCGGAAAGGAAAGGAAAGGAAAGGAAAGGAAAGGAAAGGAAAGGAAAGGAAAGGAAAGGAAAGGAAAGGAAAGGAAAGGAAAGGAAAGGAAAGGAAAGGAAAGGAAAGGAAACCCACAGGGCAGAATCAGAAGATAATAGAGGAGATAACAATTAGCACTCAGGATCTCAAGTCTCAGCTCCTGAGGTAAAATTGTGAAACTTTGGGCAGTTTCATCCACTTTTCCAAACCTTAGTTATCCCAGCTATAAAACTGTATAGTCCTAATACCTTCTTCCCAAATTCATTCTGTGAAAAAAATGAGATAATTCATGGAAAGGAGCATAGCACCTGGTCCATGATAAAATCTCACTATTAGTTGCTATTAGTAGAGAACAGATTTTGGGCATAAGACCATAAAGTTAAAGACATTTTTTCCTGAAGGAAACTTCCATTAGTTAAACTTTAATCCTAGCAGAGTCTTCCTCACTGGGGCTGGCTGTCCCTGGACCCCATGCTTCTGCAGGACCTGCACTTAGCACTCATCACATGGCTATATTACTTACTTCACATGTTTGTCTTCTGTCTACACCACACCAATAACAGCTCAGCCCAGAGTGGCAGCTTGACCATATTTGTATTCTTACTACATATTATGTATTACCAACACATAGTAAATGTTGATTTTTGAGTAAAATATTTAGTTATTTAAAAAAAGATATACAAGTACTAAAGTTTATTTGGATCATTGAATAGAAACAATGGTATAACAGAAAATATGGAAATAACAATCCTGTGATATTGAGCTTGTTCAATTAAAAACCTAAACTATTACCCAGTTCAGATCATGTAGGCTATAAGAAACTATAGGACTTGCCTTTTAAGTGAATCATTTCTCATATTTTCTAAGTGATGTTCTGTGATAACAGAGATAACAAGAATATCAGAATATTCTGAAAACACAGCAGTTTCTGTTCAGCAATGCTCAAATCATTCTGGGATTTTCCAGTACATTTTAGTAAATAAGGATCTCTTCAAATTATAACCTTGGAAAGGATGAACAATTCTTTAAAGCATGCAGGTAAAGTGGTTATTCTAATCCAAACAGAATAGGCAGCAGCAACCTAGATCTCAAACCACTGCTGTCCTCTTGTGGCCTAGCACATGATACACTTTTGGTTTTCAAATCAATTTAGGCAGAAACTAAAGCTTCTAGGTGCAACCTACCAATTCTCTAAAACCTGTGACAGAAATTGAGCTCATTTTTCCAAAGAAATGGTAAAGAAGAAATCTTTGCTTAATGCATTGCTTAGGGTTGAGTGTTACCTACTGAGATTAGGTCATAAAAAGATGAAATTGGCCATATTTATAATGTAAGGAGACTGCATTTTGGGGTAGAATCACCCAGACCATGTGTCCTTATAGGAAAGTGTTCTATGACTGAAGTGTGAACCATATAGGAGCAAGTAACTGAACATCTTAGATCCCAGTTTCTCCCCCTTCAATTCCAGAACTGACAGCAGTAAATATGCCATTTCACCATGAATCATAGCTACTGTCCTATGAGTCCCTTATTTTTAGGTGAATCAAAACATACTTTTTTCATTTTTGTCATGCATTTTTCAATTAACAAATATGTATCAAAGACCTAACAACTTCCACATGCCAGTCACTTTTGGAGGAACTGAAGGGCTGTCCTTCTGGAGCTTATACTTTCAAATATCATCTCTCTCTCTCTCTCTCTCTCTCTCTCTCTCTCTCTCTCATTTCTATCTGCTGACTATGGCCCAATCATGGTGTAGGCTCGCAGTCTGTATTCTTGTGTGAGAATCAGAGAATAACTCACTTTAGCTACTACTGAGTTTGCTGTTTTCACAGAGAAGCCAAGAGCACATTTCTGCCTAGGGCAGATTGTAATCCCAACACATGCCAGAGATAAATGACTTTTATGTGAAAATGTTCTTAAGTCTCAAAGATTTTTCACTTTGGTCATAAAAGGAAAGAGGTCCTCTGAGCCCAGGTGGGAAAAGCACTTAGGAGCTCCTGCATGCTGTGCAGGAACCTCAGTTTCCCTGGAAGTAAAGGAAAGCAAGCAGCTATAATGCAGAACTATCCTATGCAGACCTGGCTCATTTCTTCTGGGTGGGGAAGTGGGGAGTGATCTCTGCTTCTGGCTGTTTTATGTGGTTCAAGCCCACTGAAGGAAAGAGAATTTTCCCTCTGGGACCTTCCTTTCTTCCAAAATGTTTTCTTCGATCTTATTTTCTGATTTGTAAAATATTGAATGATAGATATAGAACACCTGGGCTATGTTGTGAGTTTTCTAAAGCATCTAGCTTCAGGCATACCTAAAGTGGCCTTTCTTGGACCTTGTGGTTGTATCAGGTGACTCTGAACCCCAGAAGGAAGATCTCCACAGACAACTGCTAACTCAAGGAGGGCAGAACTGACAGAAGCACCCCTGCTTTCCCTCACTGTACTCAGCAAGCTGGGACCAAAAAGTGTGTCAGTTTTCTGCGGCATCTTAATGTTGAATTGCATACTTTCCCACTCAGGGTTCCTCTGGATATTTAATAACCTCTCAACATGGATGAAAATGCTCCAGGGAAGTTTGGCCAGGGGTTTCAAGGAGAAGTGAGTATAAAATGGGGGAGAACAGGGGTTCTAGCCAAGATAGAGGCATAGGTAGATACCCTTCACTTCCTTTCCCAAAAAAGAGAAGGATAACAATCAATTTAAAAACAAAACAACCAGAAGTCCATAACATCAAAATATATGGAAGTCTGATAACCAAGGACTTTGAGAAGACACATTCACCCAGACTGGTAGGATAGGTGGAGATGGGAAGCCTGGGTGGAAAGGATGCATGACAAGGTGGATGAGGAAGGAATAGGGAAGACCCAGCAACCCCACATTCGTGTGCAGATAAACCAGAGGAAAAACTGGGAAGTGAGACAAACTGTGCAACCCAGGGTTCCAGCACAGGAAAATAAAGCCTCAAAAACACTGACCATAAAAACCTGTGGGTGTTTCCATGGTGGGAGAAACTCCCAGCCTCACAGTATAGTCTGTTGGAGAGGCCCACAGGATCCTAGAATGTACACAAGCCTGCCCACCCACCTGGGAATCAGCACCTGAAAGGGCACGGTCTGTTTGTGGGAAGCAAGGGAAGTGATAGAAAGTAGGGTGAGAGCTGAGCAAGATAGCAAGTAGCATTGTTCCCTCTCAGACCCCTCCCCAAAATACAGAACCACCGTGCTGCAAAGAGGGTTGCCCCACTCTGACAAAGATGTCTCTACCCCTTACAATGTAACAGGTACCCCAAGACAAAGAAATATGGCCTACATAAAGAACAGATCAAAGCTCCAGAAAAAGAACTAAGTGATGAAGAGATAGCCAACCTATCAGATGCAGAGTTCAAACACTGGTAATCAGGATGCTCACAGAAATGGTTCAGTATGGTGTCAAAATAGAGGAAGAAATGAAGGCTATACAAAGTGATATAAAGGAAAATGTACAGGGAATCAACAGTGAAGGGAAGGAAACAGGGACTCAGGTCAACACTTTGGAACAAAAGGAAGAAATAAACATTCAACTGAACGGAATGAAGAAACAAGAATTCAAAAATATGAGGAGAGGCTTAGGAACCTATGGGACAATTTTAAACATTCCAACATCTAAATCACAGGGGTTCCAGGAGGAGGAGAGAAAGAGCAAGAAAATGAAAACTCTTTTGAAAAAATAGTGAAGGAGAATTTCGCCAATCTGGTGAAGGAAATAGACTTCCAGGAAGTCCAGGAAACTCTGAGAGTCCCAAAGAAGTTGGGCCCAAGGAAGCACACACCACAGGGCACATCATAATTACATTAGACAAGATTAAAGAGAAGGAGAGAATCTTAAAAGCAGTGAGAGAAAAGGAGAGAGCTACCTACAAATGAGTTCACATAAGACTATCAGCTGATTTCTCAAAGGAAACATTGCAGGCAAGAAGAGGCTGAAAAGAAGTATTTGAAATCTTGAAAGGCAAGAACCTACATCCAAGATCACTCTATGCAGCAAAGCTCTCATTTAGAATGGAAGGGCAGATAAAGTGCTTCCCAGATAAGGTCAAGTTAAAGAAGGTCATCATCACCAATCTCTCATTATATGAAATGTTAAAGGGACTTACCTAAGAAAAAGAAGACGATCAAAAACTATGAACAATAAAATGACAACAAACTCACGACTATCAACAACTGAACCTGAAAAACAAAAAACAATAGCAAACAACTAGAACGGGAACAGAACCACAGAAATGGAGATCACATGGAGGATTATCAGTGAGGAGTGTGGGGAAATGGGTGAAAAGTTACAGGAAATAAGCATAATTGGTAGGCACAAAATAGACAGGAAGAATTTAAGAACAGTATAGGAAATGGAGAAGCCAAAGAACTTATATGGATGACCCATGGACATGAAGTTAGGGGGGTGGGGAATGCTGGAGGGAGTTGGGGTGCAGTGCATAGGAGGATAAAGAGGGGAAAAATGGGACAACTGTAATACCGTAATCAATAAAATAGACTTTAAAAATGGGGAGAACAGGTTATCAAAGAAAACACATGAATCCCTTTCCATGAGCCCCAATTCTCAGTCAGAAGATGCAATTTATCCTAAAGGAAAAGTCAGGCAGACTCTGGTCCAAATCCTAGCTCTACCGTTTAGCTGTGTTATCCCTTATATTTGTTGTCCATAAAATGATTATAATTATAAACCTCAAAGGATGGTCATGGAACTTAAGTTACTCACATAAAGTTGTGTAAAACAGTGTTTGACACATAATAATTACTCAATAAGTAGTAATAGTTTTATACATTACATTTTTGCTTGAAAGGAAATAAGAGGCTTTAGTGTACAGGTGGCAACACAAGGCCTGGGGGCTGAATCTGGTCCTTTACCCTGTTTTATCTGCTTGGCACCTTGTTTCTACCCGGCGGCAGTGCTGAGCTTTTGCTTAACTATTAAGGAGTAGTTATATTTATACAGCCCTAAAATTACATTTGGCCCTTTGAAGGCTGATGTGGCCCCAGTGAAAATGAGTTTGACACCCCTGCTTCAGTGTCTTCTGGGCCAACAGAGAACAAAAAACAATACCATCCTCACTTTCCAAAAAAAGTGGCACCTGAGAACACAATTAAGTCATCCACTAAAATGTGCAGAGTAGACATCAATAAAGTTGGATAAGCAATCAATGAAGCCCAATGAGCCTGACTTTTTCCACATACTCAATGCAGAAGAATGGGTTAAATAGATGCATTTATGAACACATCAAAAATTGTGTTTGGAAGAGGGCAGGAAAAGAAGTCACACAGCCTCACCTGGTGGCATAATGGAGAAAGCAGGATCCCCTGACTTAATTGGCATATACCAGGGCCTCACAGAGAGATGAGCTATGCTGTGGTGACCAGCTGGATCCATCCTGAGAGGAACATCCATAAAATGAAAGGTGTTTGCCCAGCTATCTCTCAGCTGTCACAGACACCAAACAGCTTGTAACTAATAAACATTTACAAAAATTCTTTTGAAAAAATGCCCACTTTTATTCCTTTTCTTCCTTATTCACTACTAAGAACACAGGTTATTTGTGGAGCAGTATGGGAGGTAATACGGTACTTCCTCCACCAAAGATTTTCTCAAGGTATAAGAATGGTCATCTTCTACTTCACTGGTCTCTTGGGCACTGTGATATTATTAACCCAAAGATTGAAAATAGATGAGCAGACATCTGTCTGGAAAGCTCAGTTGAACTGCAGTAACTATTTATAGTTAAACAAAGGTGGCATCAATCATCCTTCTTTTAGGTGGCCCTGCTCTTGAAAAATAAACATGTTTTATAACATTGTCTATGGTGAACAGCCAAAGGGAGATCTTACACTATAACTTGTCACTTCCCAATCAAAGGTGGATTTTGCCCCTTGAAAAGGAATAGGAGCTTCCCAGGATTTGGGCTCATGGAGTCACATATAACTCCACACGAATATCCACAAAAGGAAGGCAGCTTATAAGCCATGAACATTACTATATTCACTATGCCCATGTACAAGTTTATTAGAGACTTTTTTTCTTATTTTAATACTGATCCATCCAGGAAAGAAAGTAGAGCAGAAATCACCTTTCCCATGTGCCAAGGTCTGGCAAGACGGAGTGATCTGTCCAAGTCCATGGAGGTAATGAGTGCATGAGGGAGCTGGTCAAAACCTCTGCCCTGCTTGTCTTTCAGAGATGTGAGATCCATGAGCAACAGATTTTTGTGTCAGAAAACATTACATAAATAATAAGACTTTTATTGTTAATTATTTCAAATAAGTTAAGGCACTCAAAGAAACATTTTTGGCTGGCCCAAATACCAGTAGGTGTGTGTGGGTATTTTTAGTTTGTTTCTGGATTCTTTAAGAAATATTTAAGATGTAAGGAAAGTATAAGTTGATCCTCAGTTTTCAGAACTCTGTAAGAATGTATAATAAATAGCAAAAGCTGGAGAAATGTATTAGTAGATTTAAAAAGAAAGATGAGGATGTTGTGAAAAATGGTCCCATTCATAATGTGGTTGCCATTAACATGGGCTACTGGCAAGCCCTACGTGATCTCCCAGCCCTCCCCTCTCCCAGTCAGGCTGGCTCTGAATGGTGGTGCGAGCAGGGTAACGTATCCAGCACAGACATTATGGAAACCTCTCTGCAAGTGTCTCTGTAATCACCAACCTATTGCATTTTAGGGCTAATATCTACTGTTAGACTAAATTTAGGGAGCAATCTGTTTGAAAGATCCTATTGAAAGGCAATACTCTTTTGCAGTGTCTCAAAGGAAGTTGAGTGGACATAGGGAAAGGTGACCCATGGCTTTAGCTTGGACAGATCTGAGAAGCAGGTGGTTATTTTGTCTATACTGTGGAAAGGTTATAATAAGCTGATGTCATTTTGACAGACAATGGTCTGCTCTGATCTGAAAGAATCCATTTTCAGCTGTGGGGGGTACATGTTAGATCTTTGTTTATCTTGCAGTTGAATTCTCAGCCATGTTCAAAGAATTCTGCATTGTCAACTTTTGTGAAATAATCCAGAGAAAATAAGGAAATGTATTCCTGATGCAAAAAGTCATTTTTTATACTCACAAAAGAGAAACATAATTTTCTCTCTGAATATTATATTAAATATTTTCAAAAATATTAAACAGTGCTTTAGTGGCTTCAACTATTGAAATTGTCATTTCTTCTTCTTTTTTAAATTTTAATTGTTGTTCAAGTACAGTTTTCTGTCTTTTACTCCCATCCCAACTCACTCCCCAGTCCTCCCCACCTTCTTCCCATTTCCACTACCCTCTAGTTTTTGTCTGTGTCTTTTACACTCATTTCTCATATTAAAATATTACATAGAAGATAAACACAGTCCTATAAATGGTGCTATAATTTATTCTGGTCAATGAATTATTCTGATTTACTAAACTATATACTAACTGTGTATACACTAATAACATTTTTAAAAAACAGTGCAGTGAAAAATACATATAATATATACAATATATATATCAAAAGAAGATTAAAATAATATATACAATATTTTTGAATGAATATTTGAATTTTCTGATTATTTTGACTCTGGATAAATAAGAGTTTAATAGATCAGAAATATATAAATCATCAAATACCAGCAAATTAATGTAATTCAAATGTATTTTCACATATAATATAATTCAAATATATTTAAACATAAGTCAAATTAAACATAATCAAATTAGTGCCCTAATAACAAAGGAATTAAAAATAAATATTACAGGCTTAAAACAAAAAGATTATTTCTCTACCTCATTTTCTGAGCAGAATCAATGACTACTATTTATCAACAATCTAAACAATTTTTTTAAAAAATTAGAATTATAACTGTATTTTAGTTCTTATTCAGAAACAATAAATTAGCACGGTAGAAACAGCTCACTACTTACCTATTATCCATTCCCCCTTGTCTTAATAACTAGACCTCAATTTTGTTAAGGGAAACCACTTAAGTGACTACATTTCCCATCCTCTCTTGCAGGTCATAATGGCCACAGGCATAGTTCAGGCCAATGAAATGTAAGCCAAGGCCACTGGGTGAAACTTCTGGGAAATCTCATTAAATGTGAGCAAGTCTGACCAGACTGTTCCTTTTTTCTCTTTGCTTTATCTCTTCACTTGAGTGTTATGACTTTAATGACAGCGACCATCTTGTGGGCATGAGGAACGGGCTCACGCTACGGATGGTGGAATGGAGATGAGCTTGAGTCCCCCGTCACGTTAATGCTTACATTCCTGTTAGGTGAGAGAAATAGAAACATCTACCTTATAGAAACCACTATAGAATTTTTGGTTAAATACAGCCAAATAAAATTTCCAAATAATACAATTACATGAGATAAGGAATAGACTGCTAAGATGATACAGACAGTAATGTTAGATTCTATTGTTCATGATTATTAAAAATGTCCTAAAAAGCTTGAACTGCTGAGGAAGATAGCTCAAAATAAAATTTTACATGCCACATTGATCCAATGCCCTCCACATATACTGGTTTTACACCTTTCATGAAATATGTCCTATTGAGAAAGGAATACATGATAGATAAATATATGATAAATAGATAGATTAGATAATGATAGATAGATAGATAGTAACATATTAAAAGTAATCAAACCAGCAGTTTAATAATGAATAATCATACCAGCAGCAGCTTTAAAGATACAGCTTTACCCTCCCTAGATGTTCCCGAGTGCCCCTCACTGACTTTTCATGCTCCATCTCTTCCTGAAGTAAACACTATCATGGGCTTCTTGTTTATTAGTTCTTAATATCCTTTATATGTATGCATCCTTAAGCAACATTGTTTAGTTTTGCATATACTTTATACAAATGATATTATGCTGTTTGCATTATGTTTCTGAAACTCATTGACATTAATGCATGTAGCTATAATTGATTTCTTTTTCACTGTTGTGTAGCATTCAAGGGTATGAGTATACCACATATATTTATTCATTCTCTATACATATTTGGATTGTTGTTTCCAGTTTTGGATTGTTACAAAGAATATTACTATAACTATTTTTTAAAGGTCTCCTGGAGCACATATACAAGATTTTATCTTGGATAAGTATTTAGAAGTGGAATTGCTCAGTTGCAGAGTTGTAACTAATCTCTGGAGATTATTTACCCTCCCACCAATGACAAGTAAGACTTTATGTTGCTCCACATGTTCACCAGCACTTCCCTTGGCTACATGTAACCTTCATAGGAGCAGCTGGCCTGCATAACCTAAGGGCTCAACTTCATAATGCTTCTGCACCAACCAAATTTATATACACATTCAGGCCACCTGTTAACCAAGTTTGTCAGTCCAGTCAATTGATTTATTTTCCCCCTAGGGAGTCATGTGTTGGGGTCTGCCCTGCCTGGCATCAGGAAGCTGTAACCCAGTGCGGCTAAGGCTGAGTGAGAGACCTCCAAACCATGAGACACTAAGGAGATAAAACTTATTTCCCTGGTATGAACGCTGCCTGTTCTATGCCAGCTCCCATTGCCTGAACGGCAGTCAATGATGGGTAACAATTCTCTAAAAGGAGAATGAACCTAAGAGATGCGATCACGTGGGAAAGCCCTCAGGGAAGAGACTCAGGGGGCTGTGGAAATGAGGGGGTGATCGACATTGACCCCTGCCCCCTCGGCTTTGACAAAGCCTGAGTCCTTGTTCTGACTGTGAAAAATCCAAGTCTCCTGGCTGCCTTTGCCTCCTCTGCCTGACTCAGGCCTGCAGACATAACAGGGGTGGTGCAGTCCAGACCAGAGTCAGCAGACCCCTGGGGTAATTAGACCTGGGGCATAGAATATGCAAGATCCTGTGAGACCTGCTTGCTGGAGGATACTCTTGAATTAAAATATGAAGGCACAGGCAGGAAATGAAACTAGCCTTTTAGGTCCTGGTGCCTTTTAAGTGATAAAACCCCAAAATCTCAGTTCCAAATCTCAGCGTGAGCTCTGTCAGCCCCTTTGAAAGTTATCTATTCCTTTTGATATTCCCTGCCAGACTAATCAACAAACTGTATCTGTATTCTTAAAAAAAGCCTGCTCGGGCAGGGAAAAGGGGGTGCTCTCCACTAGAGAGAGTGGCAGTTCTGACCCTATTTCTCCACAGGACTCAGTTGTCTGTGTGTATGCTTTCTCATGTCTTGAGCATCTGCAGCGTTTTGCAGTCACTGCAGGCCAGTGGCCATCTCAGTCATGTACCTATCTCATGAGAGAAAAAATATGAATACAAATTTAAATAGTATAAAAAGCCAAGTATATTAATTGTGTCACAATCACAGATTCAATTTCCTGGATCTGATTTTCTTAATCTCCACTAGGATATCAGATTTAGATGGCTTCTACCAGCCATCCATGTTGTAAGCTCTAAGGATCCTACCAGCTCTGAAATTTTTAAATACTGTTTATATTTGTCAAGCTGTGAAACTTATTAAGGTTCTGAAAACTTTTTACCACATTGTACTTTGATTCAAACTGTGAAGCCTTACTTCCAACTACTGGTTTAAAGATAATAACTTTTATTTGAACTTGGCCACAGGTTCAAATTAAAACTTGTACTCAGCAGTGATTCAGTATTGACCATTATTTACTCCAGAAACATTCATTGTTCTAACTTATTCTTTGCTTTTTGAGACTTACAATTTAGAACAGTCAGGTGTTTTCAAGACCACTTCATAGGTGAGACCAGAACAGCCACAAAGGGCTCCAAGTTTGTTTTAATGCTGATGTCCCCATCTTGAAATTCTTAACCAATTAAAACAAGGGCTTAGAATTTTCATTTCACAAATGGAATGTAGCTGGTCCTGGATGTTTTGGAAGTAAAATCAGTTTTACACAAATTTTCTCCACAATATCCATTCTTAACAAAAGTATAGAGAAGTAAATGGTTTCAAAGACAACAGAGTAATATTTTCTCCCTTCCTCCCTCTCTCCCTTCCTCTCTCCCTCCCTCCTCCTTCCCTTCCTCCTTTCCTTTTATTTTCTTCCTTCCTTCCTTCCTTTCTTTCTCTCTCTCTTTCTCCCTCTTTCTTTCTTTCTTCTTTCTTTCTTTCTTTCTTTCTTTCTTTCTTTCTTTCTTTCTTTCTTTCCCTTTCTTTCCCTTTCTTTTTCTTTCTTTCCTTTCTTTCCTTTCCTTCCTTCCTCCCTCCTTTCCTTCCTTCCTTCCTTCCTTCCTTCCTTCCTTCCTTCCTTCCTTCCTTCCTTCCTTCCTTTCTTTCTTTCTTTCTTTCTTTCTTTCTTTCTTTCTTTCTTTCTTTCTTTCTTTCTTTCTTTCTTTCTTTCTTTCTTTCTTTCTTTCTTTTGTTTTCTTTCTTTCTCTGTCTTCCTTTAACCAAAATCCATAGGCAGAAATGCTTCTTTGCAAACTTTTGGAAATGAAGTATTATCCTTCACCTCATCTCCACCCCAGAGATCATTCTTTTTCCATGTGTGTTCCAGCCACTTTAAAACAGAAACTCCGGCACCCTCCTGCCCCAGTGCTGAAATTGGGAGAGGAAAAGAGAGGGTGGAGGGAGGACAGCCAAGCCTGGGTTCTCACTCACATCACCATACAGGCATACACACCACACATGCTCACGTGCCACACACCAAGAGCTTTCTATTCACAGCAGACTTGGGAGGTTTTAATGTGAACATCAATATCTGATGAACAGTTTATGGAAAGAAGGATTTCATTACCCCTTTTACAGATCATTAAATATTTTTTTAATGTTGCTTCAATGCTGTATATACTATGCAAAAAGTCCCAGTATTTCTGAATTTGTTTCTGCTTCAATTTAAGATTTTGCATTAAATAAAATGTTTTAAAAGCTTCATGTCAGTGTGTTTTGACTTAAAATTAAAAGAACACTATAATTCTTTTGATTTTGTTAATATTCCAAAAATAAATACTTGACTCATAATGGTTAAGGAAAATTCATTTCTGTTTACAGTCACTGCACATGTCCTGTGCGGGTTCCAATTCTGTCAGCCAAACAGCTGTCCCCTTCCACCGGAGGCTCTTTGGCCAGCTGTGTGCCTCGAGTTGCTTGAAGGCCTGCTAAAAGCACTTACGGACTTTCATATGGACAGGTGTCCCTGCATAAAGCAAAGCTGCCTTCTAAAGAATGTAATAAGAAGGAGATTGTATTTAGCACCATAAACCAGTTTAAATTGCTTGTAGGTAATAAACACAAGGGACGCCCAGGCTGCTTTTGCTACAAGGCAGAGTAGTACACACAGAGACTGTCTGTATGTATTTATACATTTTAAATCTATATCTGCATATCTCTATATATCTGTATTGTTACTAATACACATACTAAATATAATATATATCTATATATTAAAGACCATGATTTCACAACAATACCTCCAATTCCAACACAATAGCAGAGTTTATTTTTAATCATTCCTCTTTCCATACATGTAATTTCTTTCTCTAACAGTGTGGACTCTCATTGTTCTTGGTGGACCTGCTTATTGGTGCAATCTCACCTGCATAACCAGTCTCTTGGCTAAGCTGGCTAATGGCTGGGTCCACAAGCAGCAGTCTCCCTGGTCATGTGGAAAGCCAAAAGCTCTGACCCAGTGAAGGGAAAGGTGAAGAGAAAGAAGAAAAGGAAAGGAAGGCAAAGAGGAAAAAAGAAAGGGGAGAAGAAAGTGGAAGAGAAAGAAAAAACAAGCAGTAGGGAGAAAGGATCATGGAGCTGCTTTTGTACAGTAACTTGATCCAGCCATCTAGTGTCCGTTGAATCTAATGATAAAACAATGGAACTTGTACTTTGTATGTCTTCTCATACCATTTTCTAGTAACTCACTTTATTATATTTTACAATATTATTAGTCTAAAAGTGTTTTTTTGGAAAAAACACAGATAGTTTGAAAAAGACTGCTCTAATGACTTTCATCTTTAGGTACAGAGGTTGGTAAAGTACAGCCTGGGGCCAGCACAGTCACTCCTACTGTTTATGGTCTTGTGGCTGCTTTTGCTACAAGGCAGAGTTGCAGAAAGAGACTCTAAGACCCAAAAAGTCTAAAATATTTATTCCTTGGCCCTTTATAGGAAGAATTTAGATAATATTAGGTCTCTGATCCAATATTACTATATCATTTATTTATTTGTTACATATATTATTTATTTCCTCCCTCCTTCCTTCTCTCTCTCTCTCTCTCTCCCTCTCCCTCCTAAAAAATAAACATGAAGGCTAGGAGCTCATTTTTTTAGGTGGATCCCAAGCACCTGGGAGAGTGCCCAGTGGTAGGGATTGTGTAATAAATTCTTACTGAATTGCAATTATAGAATGAGCTTTAAAGATAATTAATAATATGGAATTCAAATATGTTGAATGTCATGTCTACAGTCATGATAATTTTAATGACAGAGCTGGAAAAGAACTTAGTTATCCTAGCTTTGTAAATGCCTAGACAGCTTTGCTTTCACTCTCTATTCTACCTCTAATATGGAATCAGTCCATTCCTCAGGCTTCCTATATAAATACAAAGAAGGGCTAAGTGTCTTTAACTGTTTTAATTCATTCCTCCATATTCATAGCCGTAGCCTAGCAACAGTAAAGTGAGTAACACTATTTTTTCAAAGTCCCTAGGCAAGAAGGAGTATTAACATTGGTGACATCCTTGAAACTGCACACACACAAGTCATATGCATATGCTAATGTGCACAGCTATGATCATATTTTCAAGATCAAAAAAAAAACCCATGTACACCCAGTGAAGACTGACTCTAAAACGCCTTGCTCTGGGACAAACTGAGAGGATCCTGCCCTACAAACTCTACAGTACTTTCTGGAGGTGTATGACTTTGCTCTCTGTGATACAGCAAGAATTTTCTAGATATTCCATTGCCTTACAAAGCAAGGTGTATTTCCTCCCACTACCTAGCATCCATCTTGGTGGAAGAAGACTATGTCAGATGGAGGACAAGTGAGACTATTGCTGTCTTCCCAAGGGATGGGCTGACTGCTTTGAAAATAATACAAGGAAACACTTCCTTGATTCTAAGTGACATCAACGGTAAGATGCATTATTGATTCAATAATAGCTCTTTAGAAAAATATAAGAAAATAATGTATACATTGTGTACATTAATTAAAGAATAAATTTAATTACAAGAAATTAAAATGGAGACTGAAAGAGAAATTTTATCTTAATAGAAGAAATACTTTACATTTCTCCTTGGGGTTTTTTCATTACCCAGACACCCATTAGCTACCACCTGCATGGCTCTAGACAACAGCTAGTGGAAAAATCCTTGCCTTGTGGGTCTAAAATGTGGAACAAAGTTAATGGATAATGGGAGTAAAAAGTTATAACTCCTGCACATTTGGATGGTCAGCCTAATCTTCCATATTCCTCTCTCTGCATTTTCTCCCTCTGGGGTGAGGAGGAAGAAAACAGCACTCAATTCAACATGCATCCAGTTCTTGGGAGAAGTTGTGGGAGAAAGATTAAGGACAAGGAATGGAATAACTACAAGCCCAGCTGCATTTAGCCTCCACATGTTTATGAATGCATGCAACACTTAATAAGTACACAAATCAACATTCTTGCTGCCCTACCAGAAATTGCAACTAGCCCCAGGCATGTGGCATGGGGTGACTTAACAACCTAGTTAACTCTCCCTAAACACCAAGAAGAGGCAGACTTTACAGCTCTTCTTTGTTGTAGGGGGTACTGCAGCAAAGAAATCTTGCCTGAACCTCATATAATAATAAAGTAGAGGAACTGGTTACAGGGCAGAAGGAAATGTTGGGAACGTCACACAAGAGAGACTAAAGCAATCAAGACATTAACAACAACAACAAAGGATACAACGAATAACACTAGAGCTAGAGGGACAAGAAGAGCAGGTAGGAGGTGACATTGCCAGATCTCAGAATCTGGGGCCAACTAGAAGTACAACCAGAATGAAGCTGTCAGATGTGACATTGGACCATGAGGGAGGAGAGCTGGAGCTATAGAAGGACACAGAGGTCACCCTGGTAATGGGGGGGGGGGCGGTGGAATACCCTTGCTTGTTCCCTCCTCATGCTCATGGCTCTACTCTCTTTCCTGACTGGAAGCCAGAGGACAAGGCAATTTTGGAAGTAGTTCTCTGAGCACACTGTAGTAGGGAGAGATGGGAGAAAAATCCAAAGAAAATCTAGAGGCAGAAGTACATCCATTCCTGAGCCTCATATCCCCTAGAACAACTGCAACTCTAATGCATTGGAAGGGATATGAGGTGAAATCTGACAATCATCAGCTTAGAGAAGAAATAAGGTAGACAGAGACCAGACCACATCAGCTCCTTCTTTGCCAGGGCCTACATTAGAGCACAATAATACCAGATTTAGGCAATGCTGGTCTTCCAAGTACTTTCTTCAGACAATTTAACATAAAACACTTCTAAACATCTTTAGAGAAAATGCAAAAATCTGGCCTTGATGAAACATTTGCTACTAGATTTTTTACCCCTAAAGTGGCTATATGAAGAGTAAAATGAGAACAATCAAGATTCTTATGTCCCTCCAGAGACTGTCAATAGTCCCTAGGCCTATGGGCTCAGAGCTACCTACCTGCCAGGCTTCCTAAGCAGCAAGAAGGAGGCTGATACTTTGCAGACTGTCCATAAAGTAGAAGACAGTCTTGGCTCTCACACAGCAGTTTACCTGTATTCTCCACCCTCCAAATTTCCCACATAGAACTAGCCAGTTAGCCTGAGCTAACTCTAGTCCTTTGTACACTCAGTGAGGGGTACTGGCTGTGTGGACCACCCATGCTACAATGCCCTACCACACCCCCACAGCCACTCATACTTTCCAATGTTCATTGGAAAGTGTAGCATTTTTTGGTTTGGTAAATTGAACACTTTGAGTGGTTTTCATTATAGCAAGAAGGTATTTGATACACTTGTTATATCTCTTGTAAAAAAAAAAAAAAAGGATTCAGTCCCAGAATCCACAAATATAATGGTGCTTTTATTTACTAAGTGCTTTCCAAGCCCTTCATTTTGATTTATTAATAATTAATATATTCCATATCCCCATGAGGAGGTAAGGAGAAGCATACATTTTATCACTGCTAAAGTACAGGAACCACATGTGATATATTAAGGAATGAGCCAAGATTTGAACCCAGGCAACAATGTTTTCTATGTTCAAGTCTGTTCCTAAAACAATGTCAATGAAGCCTATGCCAGCATGTGTAAACAGAAGCAGGGAGGCTGGGGACCCGTGGCCTTCCTGGATTCCCCAGCATCGACTGAATCTGCTCACACTGTACACAGGCCTGCAGAGGAGCACCAGTGGAGGGGTGATGGTGACAATGATTATGTTTAGGTTGGTGACACGGGTACAAGCTGTGATGATGGTGATACAGGATTTACATCGCCCAGCCCTGAAAAGATCCAGCTTAGCATAGAAGAATTGTTTGGTGTTGAGGCTCTTCCATTGGCAGGAGGATGTGAGAGAACAGTATAAAGCAGCAACATGTATTATGACCGGTACTAGCCCTGACAGTGCCTTGCATCTTCTTCCTTTTAAGTCATATCATTTGTATCTGTGACACTTATCTGGCAGATAATCTTGCAATACTTAATGTTATATTTTGTCTGACAGTCTTGGATTGCTGTTTAACTTCTATTGTACCCTAAATTTTAGTGACTGCATGTATTACATGTCTAAGTAGTAAATATTTTGAAGGCAAGAATTATGTCTTTTTTGTTTCCCACCACTGGTTGCTTCCTGCCCCTACTCAGCACCTGGCCTAGCATGTGGTCAGTAAATACTGGCTGAGTGGAACCCTAATGGTTAGGAGACGTCCATTCACTCTTGCAGCTGAAAGGCAGGTTCTGGCTGCAGTTCCCAGGGGCATGTGGAAGGAAGCAGGGCTGAGCTGGAAAGCTGTTGGCCTGGCACCAACAGGTGCCCCCTCTGGAATATGCTGAGGGCACAAGGAGAGAAAGTAAAATGCCACTCCCTATTTAGGCTGGCCCCATCACCACTGGGCTGCCACACCTGCATTATGACCTGACCCCTCAATGCCTCGAGGATGTGCAGGAAGAGAGATGTGCTCCAGAGCACATAGTGCAGAGAGCTGCACTTTGCTTCAAACTGCTGCCCCAGTCAGGTTTCTATGAAAACATCTTAGGATTTTCATAGCCTTTTTTTCCTCCTGTGAACTTTCTTCTCATTTCTGTTAACTTTGCTAGTTAAACTGTCAGGTCGATTTTGAAAGGGAATAAAATTTTTGTCCCTCCTCCTATCCTGAAGCCCCAAATCTATTTTGGTTCATATAAAAATGATCAAATTACAGCTTTTGGCATGTTCCTTAACTAGGAAAAAATAACTTGGATTAACTAGTGCCAATAAACTAAGTATTTCAATTAAATTTGAACATTAGTAAAAATATCAGTCATACCAGTCTAAATCTCAACCAACCTTAAAACATGTGTAACCTACAAAGCAGCTGTCTGAAAAAACAATTCCTATTACTCATATGAAATTTCAGGGAACCTTTTTTTTTAAAGGAGTTGTTTGAGGGACTCGGAGAAAGGGCAAATGTCTTAGGCTCATAAACAGAGCCTGGGCAGGTCTGGGCTTTGCATAAATAAGTCATTTAAGCCGAAAGAAAGAGAAAAGCACCCTTTCCCCTGGCTTCTCTGTCCGTCAGAGAAAGCCAGTGGGCTCTCAGTGACCCACAGATAGGGGAGTTCTACAGTTGGTGGAGGCAGACAAAGTGACCCTCTGGATCTTTTCAGTTTAATAAAAAAGAGGGTTTGTCTAGTACATTCTTGCTGAACAAATCTACCCACTGGCATTCATCCATGTTCAAGTCCCAACACGAGGACATAGAAAGGCTCCAGAGTGTTCATGTTTGTGCTCACACACTAGGTGATACCATTTCTTTCACCTCCGGCCTCCTACAGGCCACCTTGTTGCACAGGGTGGGGCTGGGGCTCAGGCACAGAAGGCTGCATGTATGCTGGGTCAGCAGCAGTGACTTAGAACTCATCACTTTGGTCAAAGATGAAGGATTTATATAGTCTGAAGAGAAAAATGACAAATGACAGGGGTGGGGGGCACTTTTTTAAGTATGCATATGTGATTGTCTAATCACTATGCTGTACACCTGAGACTAATACATAACAATATTGAATGTGAACTGTAATTTAATTTTTTTTTTAAAAAGAACTCATCAGTTTAGCATTGTCAATGCATACAGCCACCACTTGGCTCACCAGCACTAGCTAGGTGCCTCGCTCTTCTCTTGGGTGTAAGGGACCTGACTAAAGTCTTGTCATCCAGTGGTTCATTCCACAAAATTTCACTGAGTATATGAGGAAGTGGGCAATGTGCCATGATTCACAAGGATAAATGATGACATCCTGGACCTAAAGATGTTCATGGTGTAATGGGACAAATATTTATTAATACAGTGTCCCAGTGCAGCTTGGTAAGGGCCCTAAGGAGTGTGTGCAGTATGGGAATACTGAGGAGCACCTGGTCCAGGAAGGGGAGGAGAGGGTGTGCAGACAAAAGGCACAGCACCTGCAAACAGGAGCTGAGGTAAATAGAGCAAGAAGTGGGACACACTACATATACACACAAATATTGGGGAGGTTTGTTCCCATATCAGATGCTGACACTATCTACATGGTATAATAGAAACATACAAAATGCACTATTAGTGATCTGTTTAAACTGTAACATAAAAATTCTGTGCTTACTCTAACATCTCAGTTTATAAAGGCTCAGGCCTGCCTCCTTTCATGGGCCCCTGGAACTGCAGCCAGAAGGTGTCTTTTAGCTGCAGGAGTAGATGGCTGTCCCCTAAGGATTAAGCTTCTACCTGGCCAGTATGTACTGACCACACGCCAAGTCAGGTACTGAGTAGGGGGAGGAAGAAGCCAGTGGTGGGAAAAAAGACATAATTCCTGCCTTCAAAATATTTACTACTTAGTTAGACAACTTACAGCCTGTGTAAATTTAGATGTTAAAACTGATTTTAGTTTTCAAACCAAAACAGTGCATGTAGGAGAATAGGTCAATTTATATTTGACACAGCTAAATTATGCAGGACATGTTCAACAAGTAGTTGACCTTCATTTTTAGTGTAAAAATTTCAATTAATTCTTCTTAGACAGTTGATTTTTTTATTCTAAGAAATTAATTTTATGTGGATAAAGTGAAAGAAAAATATTTTTGTTTAGAAATGAAATTTTCAGAATTGACTGGCACTCTGTACTGTGGTTATCAACCTGGGTGATACTGGTGATACTCAAATGCCCTTGAAAAAACTAATAAAATGCAAGGTTCATCATTTAATGTGTACTTTTAGTTGTAATATGGATGTGTCAGTCAAGGTACAATCAGAAAAACTGAAATCACACTAGTGAGTGTCACAGAGGGAATTTAATACAAGAATTTTGTTCAATAGGTGTGAGGATTTAATAGCCAAAAATGGAACACTGTGGTAACCTGGAGGTAATAGCTGCAGAGAGCAGATATTTCCCCCATGGCTATGAACACAGAGCAAAGAGGTTGATGTTGGCACCTCAGAGTTCGAAGGAAGGTGCCGTGCAGATTTGGGATGCAGACCACAGTGAGGACACTGCCTGGATGGGTCTGGTACATCTAGGAGACTCAGTGATGTAGAGGGAAAGCTGGGAATGCAACCAGACACCAAAGTCAAGGCTTTTGAGGGTGGTGCCTAGGAACAATTGACCACAAAGCAGAAAGTCCCTTTTCCCTCCTCCAGTCCTGTAACCTTAGAGCTCCTTGTTGTCAGAACCTAACAAGAAGCCATCAGGCAAATGGGAAATATAGTACCAGCCCAGGTATTACAGAGCAGGTGATGCAAATTTAGCTTTAAACTGCAAGACAAGAAAGAGCTTAGTAATAGGTATAATTTTTTAAGATAAAATACTAATTAAGATCAGAGAAATAAGAGAATTATTATCAATTCATTGCAAAATGAGTATCTTCTCAACAATGAACTTCAAAATTATTTACAGGAAGTTTGCTTGAGAGTAAGAAACAAATTGTGACAAAAGGTAGAAAGCAATTCCTCTTCTCAGATGGAGGTTCCTGATTCCAGATGAATTTTCACATGAACCTTATCTTGTTCATTTCTGTGAGCCCTTTTACTTGTGGAATCAGTTGGGCACATAGCAGGTATGACAGATCCTGCCTGCTTTCTCCATTTCTCCAAGCCTGACAGCTACCTTTTTTTGCCCAAGGTGATGTCATAAGACAGAAAAGATCACTTGAGGAGACCACATCTGCCCTCACACCACCAATAATATCAGCAGGTACTAGATGCTGGGATTTATATGCAGCCTAAGCCAAATTACTCTAATGCAGTGAATATCTAATAGTTGTTCAATAAATGGTGTAAAATTTTTCATTGTAAAATGCAGGTATAATTTTACTTATAAATAATCATGGAAATAGGATTACAGTTGAGGAATTTGCTCATTTTTTTTCAAACAAGAGAAATCCAAATGCACTGAGTCTCACATTCTCTTATGCTTTAGAACTTAAAACAATTTGTTTGAAAATTATTACAACTCTTCCTAAGAGGACCAGCTCATGACCACATTGCTAGTTAGTAACAGAGGTGAAATATGAATTCTGGTCTCCTAACTCAGAGTTAAATGCATTATAAGCAAAATACTGAAATTCAGTTTATATTTTCTGTGACATTCTTACCCTGTGTGGCTGTTACATTTTATTTTTTTCAGTGTAAGCACAAACTAGTGGGTCATGGAAGCAATGCAAGTAGAGGCATAATGTGATGAAAGAAAAAATTAAAGGAGAGCAAAGGAACAAGCTTAACAAAGGCAGAGGCCCCAGAGAGAAGAGAATAATCGTTTTGTTGAATTGGAAAAGTCCCTGAGTTGTTAAAATAACCTGAAGGTCATTTTAATTGATGTCATACTTAGATGGAAGAGGTTCTGATGAATGCATTTGCAAAAATAAAACAGAAAACACTGTGCATAATACATTTCCTTTTATGTCCATGCCATCAAAGGTTTTCCTTCCTCAAGCATGTTCTGGTAGGAGTAACTGTTGTATGTGAATAGGAGAGGTCTGTGCATGGGATCTCTGGCCTCTGACATATGGGGCCCAATGAACTTGAGTTGATCTTCATATTATAGTTTAGAGGTTGACAAACTTTTTTTATAAAGGGCCAGATTTTGACTTTAGGAGTTACAACATATCTGTTGCAACTACTGGTTTGCCATGACAGAGGGAAAGCAGCCATCAAAGCAATTGTATACAGTATGTAATCGTTCCAGTTCGCCCTGCCTGGTCTCAGGAAGCTGTAACCTCCCCATGACTTAGGCTGAGTGAGAGACCTCCGAACCAGGAGACACTAAGGAGACAAAACTTATTTCCCTGGCATGAACACTGCCTGTTCTGTGACTGGCCCCCTATGCTTGATCAGTTAGCCAATGATGGGTAAGATTTCCCATGGGGGTAATTGTCTAAGACAGGCATGATCATGTGGAGGCCTCAGGGAAGAGACTCAGAGCTGTGGAAATGAAGGGGTGATCGACATCAACCCCTGCCCCCTTGGCTTTGTTAAAGCCTGAGTCCTTGTTCTTAGTTGTGAGAAATCCAAGTCTCCTGGCTGCCTTTGTCTCCTCCACCTGACTCAGACCTGCAGAAATAACAGGGGCGGTACAGTCCAGACCAGAGTCAATGAACCCCTGGGGTAATCAGACCTGGGACATAGAATATGTAACATCCTGTGATATCTGCTTGCTGGAGGATGCTATTGAATTAGAATATGAAGGCATTGGCAGGAAAAAAGATTAGCCTTTTAGGTCCTGTAGTCTTTTTAAGTAATAAAACACAAACTCTCAGCCCAGAATCCCAGGGGGAAATCTGTCAGCACTTTTGAAAACTACCTATTCCTTTTGATCTTCCCTGCCAGACTGTAATCCACAAACTGTGTCTGCATTCTTAATAAAAGCCTGCTCAGGCGGCGACTCAGGGTGCTCTCCACTAGAGTGGGTGGCCATGGTGTTCTCCACTTTAGAGAGTGGCCGTTTCATCCCCATTTCTCCACAGGACCTGGTTTTCCCTGGGTATGTTCTTCTTGCGCTTTGATGAGCCATCTGCAGTGTTCCACAGTCACTGCAGGCTGGTGGCTGTGACATGTAATCAAATGAGTCTGGCTGTATGTCAGTAAATCTTTATTTACAAAAGAAGAAACAAAATGAAGTTGGGCTGTGGCCCATAGTTTGCCAGCCCCTAGTCTAGCTTAGGAACTCAATTTAAACCTTGAAACTTCTGAGGCACTCATTATAGTCACAAATATAAAGTATACTAAAAAGTCCTACATTCTCTTTCTAGGTATTGCAACTGGATATGGTACTTGGGGCTCAGAGAGCATGAACAATTGATATAGCCCCTCAGTCCCAGGGAAAGTAGTAAAATACAGGTACCACTTGAGTAGGCAAGTCCAGGTATGGAAGCTGGCTGCCTGGAGTTAGGAAGTTTTTGTTTCCAAAACTGAGTAAGGAGAGAAGTAGGGTTCTGCTTGTTGGAATTAACTGTCCCTTTTGGTCAGTGACTACATGTTACTAGTTATGGCAACAGATTCACCATCTTTCCATGTGGGCTCTGCAGTACCCAGCCTTGGTTGCCTGTTGAGTGTGCCTAGGGTGATGGCACAATGGCCACTGGATGAGGGCATCTAGGAGCCCTGTGCTTTTGCTGTGTGTGCTTTGCACAGAGTTCATATGCAGCAAAACTACACTGTTAACAAACTTTTAAAAAACAAGTGTAGACTATAAATGAACAATTCTCTGTTTCAGGTCTTTAGAGGTTCAATGACTGAGTGGAGTAAAAATAAGCAGGGGAAGGGGGGACCGTTAACGTGTAAGCAGTAGGCTCCCTCAGGGAGTTAAAATGGTGCTATTTTATAGATTACTCTTTTGTCATCAAGGAAATAGCTATTCACAGAAATGATTGATGATAAAAGCAAAGTCATTCATACAAAATTTAGATTGTTTCCAAAAACCATTCCCAACCTAAGGGCATTTTCCCCTCAAGGATTCTTATTTCCTTAAGAGTGTACATGCAGAAATGTTCACATGGCTTTCAAATTCTAGTCAAGTTCTTTCTAATTTAGGAAATGTTCTGTGTGCTGAATTGGTCCATGAATTGTATCTTAAAAATACACTTTTCTAGCAAACTTACCATAAGGCAGCCCACATTGTAATTTCAAGTTTTTTCAGTAGCAAAAGAGAGGTTTAGAAGTATCTGCCATGAACCATCTGAAACTGTAGCTGTGGAGCCCATTTCTTAGATGGGGATTTTATAAGAAAGCATGAGCACAGAGGGCAAGGCAGACACTGCAGGAAGGGTCACTCCTGTAACACAGGAAGGTACATGCACAGCGAGGATAAGTGGCCTTCATCTTCCACATACCTTACAAATACAGGCCCTTGGAGCAGGTACTGCAATTTGTGGAGCAAAGATGTCTGTGAAGAAACATGCTGGGGAGCAAAGAAACAAAATTACCCACTTTGGTTTCTTCTGCACAAGTTACTAGCTAAGTTCCTTGCATAATTCTGTAGCAAACCACACAGACATTCTGATGTAACTAAGAAAAACCTAACAGAAACAAATTTGTGTCAGAGGCAGCTTGCAAAGCCACTACTAAGAAGCAGTTGCTGCCTATACCCCTATTTGGAAGTCGCTCTGGGTTCCACCCAAGGGGGACAGACCTCAGATTAAATATAAAGAATGCCCACTTGACTTCCAGCCAAGATGGAGGCATAGGTAATCACACTGTGACTCCTCACTCAACCAAAGCTAAGAACAGCAAACAACCAGAACAGAGATAAATGAACCAAATGGAAGCCTGACTACCGTACATCCAGACCAGTAAGGAGGGGTGGAGTCGGAGGCCAACGGAGAGGGGTCAAGGGGTCCCAGCACGAAAAAGCAGTGACTGGCAGATGTGGTTGCACAGGGCACAGACGGCAGTTGGCGGACCCCAGACGCACAGGGGCAGCTGATGGACTAGTGGCAGACCTTGGGCACGGGAGGCAATGAGCAGACCCACTGAGGGGCTCAAGGCAGCTGGCTGTCTGCAGCTACATACTTGCATGCAAACTAAGTGAAAACGGGCAGCAACACAGACCACGCAACCCAGGGATCCAGTGCCGGGAAACAAAGTCTAAGAACACCGACTGAAAACACTTGTGGGAGTTGAGGCCAGGAGATTCTCTCAGCCTCACAGGAGGCTCCTCGGGGAGACCCACAGAGTCCGAGAAAGTACACAAGCCCACCTGCCCGGGAGCCAGCACCAGAAAGGCCACAATTCATTTGTGGGAAGCGGCAAAGGGGAGTAGTTGAAGGCCTAGAGAAAGTGTAGTAGGCACCATTGTTCCCTCTCAGACCCCACCCCCACATACAATGTCACAACCCAGCAACTGGGGTGCCCCGCCCCATGAACACCCAAGGCTCCGCCACCCTTACGTAACACCTGCAACCAGACCAAAGGAAAATAAAGAATAAAAAAGATGGCTCAAACAGAATTGAAAGCCCCAGAACCATTTTTTTTAAGTGAACGAGATAGCCAATTTATCAGATGCACAGTTCAAAGCACTGGTGATCAGGATGCTCACAGAATTGGTTGACTTGGGTCAGAAATTAGATGAACAAATGCAGGCTACAATAAGAGAAATGAAGGAAAACACACAGGGAATCAACAGTAATGGGAAGAAAACTGGGACTCAAATAAATGGAGTGGACCAGAAGGAAGAAAGGAACAACCAAACAGAAAAGAATGAAGAAACAAGAATTCAAAAAAATGAGGAGAAGCTTAGGGACCTCCAGGACATCTTTAAACGTTCCAACGCCCGAACTATACGGGTACCAGAAGGGGAAGAAGAAGAGCAACAAATGGAACATGTATTTGAATATGTAATGAAGGAGAACTTCCCCAATTTGGCAAAGGAAATAGACTTCCAGGAAGTCCAGGAAGCTCAGAGAGTCCCAAAGAGGTTGGACCCAAGGAGGAACACACCAAGGCACATCATAATTACATTACCCAAGGTAAAAATGAAGGAGAGAATCCTAAAAGCAGCAAGAGATAAGGGGACAGTTACCTACGAAGGAGTTCCAATCAGAATGTCAGCTGATTTTTCAAAAGAGACCTTGCAGGCAAGAAGGGGCTGGAAAGAGGTATTCCAAGTCCTGAAAGGCAAGGACCTACATCCCAGATTGCTCTATCCAGCAAAGCTTTCATTTAGAATGGAAGGGCAGATAAAGTGCTTCTCAGACAAGGCCAAGTTAAAGGAGTTCATCATCACCAAGCC
>PVIA01013879.1:0-29694 GCA_004024845.1 Tonatia bakeri
ACTCAGTTTTGCTCCACTCCTAGCTCTTCCCCTTCCCTCACGCTGGGCCCTGGGTCCATAGAAATCCAGGGCCCTTTTCTGCAGGCTCCTCCTCAGAAAGATGGTTTCCTTGCCTGTGCCACCTGTCCTCTGACCTGAGCCTGGGGCCATCCTGAGGGTTCAAATGGGAGCCTGCAGAGCTGGAACCTTCTGTTTGGCCCCTTGCCTGAACTGTCTCAGGGAGAGAACAAAGGCTCAGTTGGGAACTTTCAGTTTGGCCCATTGTGTCCCCACCAGGCAGCTAGACTCCAGGACTCCATAATGTGACAGAAAACTCTCCTGACCCCAAATATGTGAAATACATGTATCAAGGCATTGAGGTAAATCAGTGTCCCTCTCGCCTAGCACTCTGAGTCCAAGGAAGGGTGAAATGGCTTTCTATGAGAATGGTGCAAGTTGTACAAATATAGCCCTCATCACCTCCAAAATTTCACCAAAAACCACCACAATCTGATACACAAATGGTGCTGTGTACGTAGCTGTCATGCTTTGTGGGGCTCTAGGGCAGACAGAATAATTCCTTTCCCACCAAGATACCCACCCCCTATTCTCTGCACCCTGTGGACATATTACACTATGTGGCTGAAAGGACTCTGTGGATGAGATAATGTTAGGGCCCTGAGATGGGAAGCTTATCCCGGATTACCCAGGAGTATTATAATTACCTACAACTTTTGATGTCAGTAATGTTCTTCTTATTATTATCTTGCTTTGAAAAATTATTTATTTCCATGGTATACATTGCCCATTTTACCTGAAGTTTAGGTGGGGAAAATAATTTGCTCAATCTAACGTAGCTAGTAAAAGGCAGAACTGGAAATCAAACATATATAGGATTCAAAGCCATGCCCCTCTTTTGTTATACCATCTGCCCTTCTTCAGTTTTCTGGGACCCCAGCCTGCAGTAAAATTCAGATGGGTTTTATCACTACATACTCACTGACTGCCTCTTACCCCAGTCCTCTATAGATGCCTGGTCAAAAAATCACACACATAAATACAATGTTTTAATCAGTTCCCCAGAAGCAATTACTGCTTGTCTACTTGCAATCAATTTTAATGCACAGGGAAAGTCTCCTGCAAACTCTCTTGGATTTTATGCCTCTGGGGGAAGAAATAACCCTGCCCCAATCATCAGTGTGATGACTCTGCAGGACACTGTGTTCCATGGCTCCCAAACCAACTCCACCTCCATTACCACCAGCCTCAGCATCACAGGCCTCTCCATGTGCTCCGGGAGCAGCTCGTGTGGGCAGCAACCACACCCTGCTGATTACAGGTAACATAGAAGCCAAACAATGTTTACTGCCCACCATTATACGCAAGTGTGTGCTGTGTCCTATAGCTGACTGGCTCCCTTTGCCATGCGCAGAAAACCATCTAAGTCCCCAAAGCCTGGCTTGACACCTGGGGGCAAGTGTTATGAAGCAGCAAGCTGGTGAACTTGGAATGAAAACTCTAGATGCTGTGAACGCTGCTCAGGAAGAAAATGGGCCTCGATAAGGAAGTAATCAGACCACCACTCAATTGTCCTTCCAGCATGAACTGCTCTCCATCCACGCTCCCTGTACCCACCCCCTGCCAAAAGTGTTCTGTCACTGTCACCTGCACACATAGCTATGTGTCTCTAATCTATTGTTTATCTCTTTTTCCTTTTAACAAGTTCCGTGCTAATAAGAATCACCTTCTGAATTTTAATGAAGGTTCATCTTAGAAAAAGATATTATTACTTGTTTCAATTTTTGACATTGGTGCCTTGCTGTCATAGGTCCCTGAGAGAAGGCCTGCCTGTGTGGGGAACAGCTGTCTGCACAGACAGCCCACAGAGCTGGGGCCCCAGTGCCAGGGCAGGTGAGTCAGCAGGCAACAGGCCTGGCTTCTCCAGCAGCTGCCAAGGAATGGAGGATTTGGAGTTGGTCTAGTTACTTGGGCCCAGCGTGAATATTGATAGTGGTATAGCAATAGGTATTATAATCACATTAACATAATTACAATAATGACATACCTAATATTGCATTTTTCCTATGCTAGGAAGAAGAAGAACATTAATTCATAATTTCAATCATCAAACACACCACAGCAGGTATATATTAATATTACTTGTTTTTAGGTGAGAAAAGTGAGCTTGAATAAGTATATCCCTGAAGATCACATACACGCATATGTGTGTTGGATGCATAAGCAAATCTTCCTCCCACTGCTGCCGGGCAGCGTACCTATGACAGGCTTTCACAGTTGGTGACTTCTTTGAGCCTCGTGTGTCTGATTCTCTCCCATCTCGTAGCCACTCTCTGTTGAACAATGACTGGGCTCAGGGGAAGCAGAAGAAAACCCATGGTTGAAATGTCCAGGAGTCCCATGAAGAAGCCAGGCCGCCTGCTAATCTGAGTTATCAGTCTAAATGGGTTAGGCAGAAGGAAAGCATCTGGATTCCAAACTAAGGGTATAGAAATAAGCCCAAAGAGGTAAGAGCCAAGCTTGGTGCAGAAGGTAAGTGGCAAAGCTGGAGGAACTCCCCAAGCTGACTGGCACCAGAATGGTATTTAATACAGTGAAATCATGTGTCTAGGGCTTCAGAAACCCGACTGCAATCCATATTGTATGATTAAAAATAAAATAAATAAGACTGGCCTATCCCCCCTGTGGTCAATGTAGTCTGGTGACTTGCAGGAGAATTTAGGTGGTGTAGAGAGACTTTTTAAAATACGGTCATCGATATCAGGAAAAGATAAAGCTTAAATAGTGCATTTAACTTATAATGTCATATTGGTGATGAGGCTAAGTTTATGTAGATATATAGATATATAGATTTATAGATAGATAGATGATAGAAGAGATAATTTAAACCCAAGTTAAGGAGGCCCCATTAAGCAAATAAAATGATAAAGTTATGACAAATTGAATAAGACAAACATTACTAAGCTCTAATGAAACTGTTGTTTAAAATATGAAAAATTCTCTGTTAATCCATATAATTGCAATATTTCCAACCAAATCATACAGATGGCTACTCATTTAATTGATAAATGTTTTGTTATAACATCAGCAATGCACTGGTTTCTCTAGAATTCAGTAAAACAGGGAAAAGATTAAATACCTACTATATGTGCCCCCAAAACATATAGTCTATTGTGAGGAGAATATAACTCCCATAGGAAAAAATAGCAGAAACACACTGAGTATAAATCTGAAAGGACCTGATGATATATCAAAGACAGGCAGAAAAAGGGAGGCATGCAGAGAAGTTTAATGGAATAAAGGAGGCAGAGTTTGGATCTTCAAAGACATATTAAATTTGCCTGAGACTGGAGGAAAGGAACAATACAGGAGGCTAAATGGTATTATTCAAGATAGATTGAACATGTCATGTATTTATAAAGATATATAGGTGACATGGGTAGAATATGGGCATTAATGCAGTTTTCTGTCTCATAGCCAAACCTAGTATCAGTTGATACATATGGGAGAATGCTTACCACACTTCCGGACTTATATCCTATGATGTTGAGTCTCTTGACATACTATGCCTACCTCCTTCTGAACAGCCCTACAAAGAGTTTCATTTGAGCATCTCAGTGGCTCTGATTGGGTCATGGGCCAATTCCTGAACCAATCATTGCGGGCTGAGGCTCTAACAGGTTTAACAGAGGTGCTCACTGGTGGAGCAGAGAATGGAGTTCTCTCCATGTGAATTGCATAAACTGAGAGTCTAGGAGGTTTTCCAAAGGGAAAACAACAACTGTTCACAATACTTCCCAAGCCAGATTTCTTTCCCCTAATTTTATGATTTTTATCAAAGATGTGATCATTCTTTTAGGCTCATAACATTTTATATATAACCCATTACTTCTTGATATGGTCTCTCGTGCTTGATGTGGTCTCTAATATCTCTCGGGAAATAAAATCAAAGAGACAGATACAGGAGACACTACTATTCAGTAGCGATGTTTGGAGGGATGGTGAATGATGTGTATGTGCCCACAATTTTCCGAGAAAAATATTGTAATAACCTTTGTAACCACAACAGTTAAAAGTATACAAATCAACAAAATAACCTAGCAGTACTCTCCAAAGTGTCTAGGTCGTGAAGGACGAGAAGACTGAGTCACTGTCACAGGTGAAAGGAGACTAAGGGGGCAGGGCAGCAGTAGAGCCTACGGTGGCCGCCAGGGTCCCAGACCCTGGTGATCACATTTTTGTTTCTCATCAGTAAAATCTGGGGAAGGTGACGGGATGGCATTCTGTGGCTCTGTCACATTACACAGACTCTGCATGGCTGGCAGACTCACTCAGCAGATCTCTATTCCTACCTGCCTTTGAAGAAGTCAGTGGCCGTTTTGGAAGGCCCACTGGGCAAGGAACTGAAAGCCACTTCCAGCTTCCAGCCAGCCAGAAGCCAGGGCTTCGGTCCCATATAGTACCTTGTTTCATTGTGCTTTTGCTTTATTGTACTTCACAGGTGTTGCTTTTTTTTATAGAAAAATAAATTGAAGGCAAGACCATCTGCCAGCAAAAAGATTACAGCTTGCTTTATTGTGGTGGACTGGAACCAAACTCGCAATATCTTTGAGGTATGCCCATAGTCTTGAGGGAATGAGTTCTGCCAACACCTGAGTGAGCTTGAAAGTGGATTCTTCTCTGTCTGGCCTCCAAATGAGACCAGCCCAGTTGACATCTTGATTTACGGCCTTGTGAGACCCTAAGCAGAGGATCCAGTGAAGTTGTGCCCAAACTCCTAACTTACAGAAACTATGAGATAATTAACGTGCTGTTGTAAGCTGCTAAGTTTGTGGCAATTTGTTATGTGGTAATAGAGAACTGTCTTAATCAGCTCGAGCAGCTGTAACAAAATGCCGTGAACTGGGCAGCTTATCAACAGCAGCAATTTACTGTTCCTGGTGCTGGCAGCTGGAAGCCCCAGATTGTGGTGCCAGAGTGGTCATGTTCTGGTTGGAGCCCTCCTCCAGGTTGCATTTGGCTAAATTCTGGTTGTTTCCTCATGTGGTGTAAAGTGAGCAAGCTGGCTCTTTGGCCTCTTCTTCTAACTTCATTTACAAGGGCTCCACCCTTGTGATCTGATTGCCTCCCAAAGGCCCCACCCACAAATACCATCACATTGGGGTTTATATTTCAGTATATGAATGTGGGATGGGGGCACAAATATTCAGTCCATACAATACCCATTCCATCAACTAAATGCAATGTGGCATCCTGAAACAGAAAAATGACATTAATTTTTAAAAAATGGTGAAATTCTAATAAAGTCTGTAGTTTGCAATTGAGTACCAAAGTTAAGTCTTTAGTTTTAATCATTGTACTACATTTATGAAAGATGGTCACATCGGAGTAAGCTGAATAAGGCATATATGGGAACTCTATGATACACATCTAGAATCTCCAAATCAAAAGTTGAAAAAATACAAATAAACTTGAAAGTCCACAAATCAGCTATAACATTTGTGGAAAATAAGCCTTGACTCTGATGGCGAGTGATAGTATAAAAATAACAAAATGTCCATGAAGGTGGAAAAGAGAACTATGGACAACTTGACTCCACGTCTAGCCGTGTGTGGCCCAGCTTTCCCTCTTGCCCAAGCTGGTCTGCCCTTGTCAACACCTAAGCAGCGTGTCTGCCCTTGGCACACAAATTTCTTGTTTTCAGTCATTTGATATCTTGTAGCTGTGGTTAGTTGTAGTTATACTCTTAGTTACTATGGTTATTTGAAAAGTTTTATTTCTTCTCCTTAGAAACCTCTCTTGCTTCAGTCTCTCCTATGGTCTGTCCCATAGTTCCATCACTCTCTTTCCCTTCCCTCCCTCTTTCCTTTCCCTCCCATGGCTCAGACTTTCTAAGGAAGGTAAAATAGGAACTACCAACATGAGAAAAAGAAGGCGTCCTGGTGTGTTATTGGTTCTTATACTCTAGACAGCAGCACACAAGACCAACACTCACCCCTTCAAAATTTTAATTGTGCCAGGCTTAGATGCCATCCAGAATTCACCACTCCCCCCTCACTTTTTACAATAGCATCTCAGCCCAGCGTAAAATGTGCCCCAAATGTTGCTCTTTCTTGACCTCAAACAGGTTTTATAACCTCAGAGGAAGTCGGTGACCACTTTATGAAAGGAAGATCGGGTAGGTGCACAAGTTGGAAAAGGAAAGGGGTGTAGAGATCCAGTGACAGTTACTGCAAAGCCGAGTCCAGCTGTGTGGGCTATTGTTTGAAAATAAATATCTCAATCTGGGCCACCAACAAAGCTTGATTTAAAAATGTGATCGAAAGGATCATAAATATTAATTGAAAACATTTCTTACTTTTATTTGGGTCTGTAGAATTAAAAACCTCTTAAACTTACTGGGAGCTACTGGGGCTACTTCTTGCTACTGACCCTGCACATTATGAAGTGCTGTGTAAGTCTTAATATCAAAGATACTTGGTCAGTGTCTACTATGTAATCAGTACTTACATGCTCCTTCCCCAAGATGCCTTGACGATTGCTCTGAAATTATAAAGCCTTCTTTGAAGTGGAAACAAGAGAACCCCTAGTATTAAAGCAGAGGCACCATTATTATATATAGGGTATAAAATAAATCTCTCTCATGTGAAGGACACAAAGATAAATAGGGGAAAATAGAGGAGTACTAAATTAAGGGCCTTATAGAAGTTACTATTTACTGTTCAATTTTTTGTTAAGCAGTGTACATCGAAAGAAATTTGAATTCCTTATTTCAGAATTACTTACCTTTTTAAAGTAAATTTTAAAGAACACTCAGAGCCTTGAGGATTTGTGTTATCTACATGACAGAGTAAGCTTGTGGATACATGGACTTAACAAGAGCTCTCAATGCAAAGGAACAGACACTTGAATGCAACCAGAAATCAATTTAAAACTGCACGTTTGCTGGTATGCCTGACAAGATTTTATTCTCACCAATGTTTAGGTTGGGTTGTCAGTCTTGAAAGGAAAGAGAGTCATGTGGGCCCAGCAGATGCTGGTAAATGAGAGAAGGCTGCCCTGGCACATTGGGCAAACAGCAGGAAAGAGCTATACACCCCCTCGGTCTCCACCTGGTGACCACCTGCCCCCAAGCTTTCCACCCTGCACTTCTGGGACCACCCCGTCTGTTTGCAGGGACATGTCAGATGCCAGAATAGAAAAGCCAGCATGACTATGAGGCTCTCTCAGCCCATAGGGAAATTCAGGGACACCAGGGAATGTACTTCCCGATGTCCACCAGTGTGTGCGGTGGCAGAGACACTGCTGGTACCTGGGAAGCACCGCCTAGGAGCAGGTATGCATGCATGCATGCATGTGAGCATGTGCACATGTGTTTGTTCATGCTTGTTCATGAAGATCTTCCATGCACATACCAGGGAGGTGACAGAGGACCAGTTTTAGCACTGGTCCTTTGGCCACTGAGGACACAATCTGGCCTTTGCTGGAAGGCAGTGCCCAGAGAAGCCTGCCCATATCATGGAGCCTGGGGCAGCCACTGGGCTCAAATCAGCCCAGTGAGCACACTGTCCACCAGGCACCAGCCCCTTTCAATTCCCAAGGCCCAGGCATGGGAGGCCAGGAGGTCCCTAGCAGAGCAGTTGCTGGCTCTGGATATGTTTGAGGTTCTTTAGACTTGAAGGGCAGAACTCACCGCCATTTATCATCCTCTCCCCTGAGAAGGGGAGATGCACCTATGGTGTAGCATCACATCTGCACAGGGAGCTGGCAAAGGGGCTTTTCCTTCTGAAATGAAATGTGGCTGCAAGGAGCCCACAGGCTGGACAGTCCCCAGCTCCCTCTAACAAACAGCAATGTGCCTGTGCTAGGAGTCATCAGGCTGTGGGGATGCAGGTGGGAGCCGAGAAGGAAACCAGCCCCTCCTAGCCCTTAGCCGTCTCTGGACAGGACAAATGGCAGGACATGTAAGGTGCAGTGTGGGATCTCCTTAGAAATAGCCAACTAGGCAGCCCCAGGGAGGAGGGGCTTTGCAGGCCCCAGTAGGAGGCACCGGCTCTTGAAAGTGTTTGGCAATTTCCATGTTTACTAAAGGGGTCACTGGGCGGTGAGCCGGGACATGGGAGGGGGGAATCAGACCACCCGTCACCCATGGTCACCCATTGTAGGGTGGATAAGAAGGATACCACATTTGGTGCCTTTCCTTACAAACGTTTTGATATATACTGATAGAATAAGTATAATATAAATAAATAAATATTGGGTTAGAAATCAATTAGGCTTTTCCCATTTGAGATCATATTGCATTTTTGCTCCTTACTGATATTACCTCCATGGACACGGCCGTGCGGCTGCCTGTCCTGACACTGCCTGACCCTGTAGCTGCCTGTTGCCACATTGCCTAGCTGCATCGCTGCCTATTGTGACAGTGGCCAGCTCCTACCTGCCTGTCCTGATATTAGCCAGGCCCCAGCTACCTGCTGAGGTATTAGCGTGGACGTTGTGATATCAGCAGAGCTGTCAAGATATTGGCAGCCTATTGCGACATTAGCCAGCCTGTTGTGAAATGCCTGACCCCTAGCTGCGGGCAGCTATTCTGGTGGTCTCCTAGCTGTCTGTGTTGACATTGCCCACCCCACAGCTGCCTTTCACGATATTGTAGCTACTTGTCACAACATTTCTAGGTTTCACTTCTTGATTAATGAATACACAAGGCCATGTCTCAATATATTATGTTATGTACAGGTTACAGGAGGAGGGACTATCAGAACTGAATTTCCTGTGTGGACTGCCGAACATCTTGCTGCTTTACATTTTGGAACTTGCACACAGTGAATGTGCACACGTGCTCACTTTTGCCGATCAAGTCCCTCCGCTCAACCACTTTCATCTGCACATGACCTTGCGCTACTTTTCCAATAGTGGTTGAGGTTTATGCTGTCACTCCCTCTCACATAGTCGCCTTTATGACCCAGTTTCCAAACATTTCTGGTTGAAGTTACATTTTGCAGCTGAAAAAGCTCCTCTCAGTGATAAGCTAAGTGGTTTGGTAATAATAATGATGAGATGTATTGAGCACACACCATATTAAGCACTCTCTTCGCGCTTTATTTCACTGAAATCATTTAATCTTGATAACCCTGTTATGTGGACCCTATTATGGATGTCATTGTTATTCAGTTTAACATATGGACCAAACCAAGATGCAGAGAGGCTGAATAACTCACCCAAGAGCACACAGGAAGTAAAAAGAGCCAGGATCTAAACTGAGCAAGTCTGGTTCTAAGGCCTGAACTCTTAGTTACTAAACTGTTACCGTTGTGTTGTTTTCTACATTTTACAGAAGGGAAATCTTTAACAACTGGTATTTTAAGACAACGAAATAAAAGGTACCTGGCTAGACAAAAAGACCAGCTAGACCCAACAGAATTGGGGTCTAAAGGACAGAATACTTATTTTAGACTCAGTCATAAGATCTGGGAGTGTCTCTGTGGTATCGACATATGCTACTCACTGGATATCCAAGTGCTTTCCTATGTTTTCAGGCCCTGGGCAGTAGTTAAGGCCATGAAACTAGATCTGACCATTGGATGTGAGTGGAAGTCATTCAGGCCACTTCCAAAATGAAAAATGTAATTCTTTGGTCCCTGTGTGACTCCCCAGGTCTCTGTTCTGAACACCTGTCATGGTGAGGGAGAAGGCCACTTGGTCCAGATGCTGCCACTGTATGGTGGTAAAGCTCCAGTCAGCCTAACACTATGAGGAATCATATAGAACAAAGACCTTTATACTTCTACTTAGTTGTGAATCACGTGGAAGAAATAATCTTCATTGTGTTAAGTCACTGAGAGTGAAAGACTACTCTATTTCTGATATTAGATGACTAATACAATCTATAAGTTTTACCAGGTTTTCTGCATATCCAAGAAAAAGGTGTTTGACCTGTCTGAGCCTCATTTTCTTATTTTTAAAATATGAATACCAGTGCTTTCTTGGCAGAGTTGACAAGAGGATTAAATGAGAGTTCTTGGTGTGTTCGGCAAATAGGAGATATGCGATGAATGGTAACTACTGTAATTATTCAGTATTACACTACCTAAAAGTATCAGAAAAGCTCAAGTAACATAGTGTGTAAAGAACATGAAGGACATTTTTATTTAGTGGTGCTTATTACTGGGTTCCTATTCATGGTTTATAACTATAAAACAGTTAAAGAATATTTCCAATACAATTCCTGGATAGGGTTATAATCTGCACCTGTTTTATAAGTATCTCTTGTTTTACACCCAGCATCCACACTCCTGTCTTTTGCTAACTGTAACCCAATTTGCCACAGGAAACCTTCTCTTCCTTCCTTCTCAACCAGCAGGAGCTCCAGGAATGGGAAGGAATTCCATGTAGACTCACGTGATCTAAAGTTTAACCTCATCTATTTGGAATAGAGCACTTTCCTTTTTTTTTAATTTATTTTTTAATTTTATTTTAAGTACAGTTTTCTATCTTTTACTCCCTCCCCAGCTCACCCACCTAGCCCTCCCCACCTTTTTCCCATTTCCACCCACCCCTAGTTTTTGTCCATGTGTCCTTTATACTTGTTCCTGTAAACCCTTTCCACTTTCCCCTGAAATTCTCTCCCCTCTGCCCTGTGGACACTCTCAGCCTGTTCTCTATTTCAGTGTCTTTGGTTATATTTTGCATTTACACAATGGGATTCTATGCAGCAGAAAGAAAAAAGGGGCTCCTACCTTTTGCGACAGCATGGTTGGAACTGGAAAGCATTATGCTAAGTGAAATAAGCCAGGTGGTGAAGGACAAATAGCATATGATCTCACCTTTAACAGGAACCTAAACAACAAAACAAAGAAACAAGCACTTTCCTTTTGAGCTTCCCAAATGTCATCTCTGACTAAAACCTCATTTTAACTGGATTAAGATAAAAGATAACTTATTAACTCACTAAATTGAAAATCCCAGGGTTTGTTTTGATTTCCAGATCTCGGCTATTGGAAATAATGCTACTATGAACATAAGGCTGCATATATTCTTTTCTGATTGGTGTTTCCCCAACTGGAACCACCCTTCAGAGTCACATCAGTCTCAAGGTTCCCCATAAGGCTAGCTGAGTCCTTCATTATAACTACAACATGACTCAATTTCTTCCTGAAAAATTCTGTTTCCTTCATTTCTTTCACAGGTGTTAACCTAAGGGTGCCCCTTCAAACATTTCCTGTGGAGTCTGCTTCCTGAGTACCCTGATGTTTTAAAGATCCTTTGCACACACCACTGCCACCTTAAAACTTGCTCTTCTAACTGGCCTCCTGTTTACTCGCATATAAGTTACATTTTATGAAATTCCTATTTTAATCATTGCCTCCCCACTGTATGGAGTCTTGTTTTATCTGCAACACTGGTCCTGCTTTCTCAGAGGGCAATTAATTCCAAGGTTACAGTTCTTGCCTCCATGTATACATAGGAACTTGGTAGGCATTATTTGCTTATTTCAACAATGTCAAACCTCTTGCACTGGACACGTTTGACGGATTCTAAATTGAGAAGCCCTTGGATGGAGAAGCCCTAAGCCATGTAAATTCACTTGTCACTGCTAAAGTATCATCCTCAAAGATTGTACGAATGGAGGATGCACAGAGGGCATGCTGCCTGAACAAGATGAATGTGAAAAGGTGATTCATAAATAAATAAGTCCAAGTCATCCTATATGGTAAACTTAAATAAGGGGGAAAGAGGCAAAATACCACTTTAAGTCCTCACCCAGTGGAGTCACTCTCAGAGTTTTTAGTGTAAAATCTTGAAAATATTTTTTTAAAAAGAAATGATTTTCTCTAGCATAGTCTATCCATGTGGTTCAGGGCAAGCCCACCAGCCATCATGGATGACATCTTTTGTCTTACAGAATTTAGTGAAATTAAACTGTCAGTCTTCACTTCTCTTGATGGTTTCAGCACTGTACCCATTTCTGAGTAAATGTTTGTTCTTTTTTTACACATTGATTTTAAGGAGATTTGATTCAAAAGCCCTTGTTTTCAGATCGGTGTCTTTAGATGAGACCCAGGATATTGGAGACAAACATATCAAGAAAAATGAAGGTTGACAGTATACAGGCAGAAGGGAGACTTTTCCTCTTTTACTGACTTGAATTTCTCTAATTCAGAAGCTTGGGAGAGTTCCGGGCCCAGAAATGGTCTCACTGATGCTGAAAGGTGGGGTGTAAGACAAGCCTGTGACTGTGCCCCAGCATAATATCAAATAGACCAGAGAGGCAGAGGAACCCACGAAGTAAGATCACTCACGAGATGACCACCTCCTCAAACTGCTTTACAAGGGCATCCTTGGTGTTGACATTGTGGCATTCTCTTTGTTTCAATGGCCTGAGCTACATCACGGAATGTGTTTCATAGATTCAGGACCTGACACCATCTTTTAATAACTGAAGCCTCCGAATATAGCAATGCAGACTAGAAATACTTGAAACTGTTGTACGCACTCACCTGCTCACCAAATCTCCCATCCAGCTGGATTTTGATTAAATCGCCCAGCAGGCAAGTTTGCTCTTGAGGGTCTCTTGATTCCATGCACTGATCTCTTATCTCTCACTGTCACACAAACAGTCCAGTGCTCCAGCTGCTTTCCATAAGCCCAGCTCTGAGGCATGACCAGTGAGTTCTTCCTCTAACATTGCAATGTTCCTTAGCTCAAACCCATATCCCTTTATTCTAGCAGCCAAATTTACATTCTCTAAGTATGTTCAGAAAGTGCTATAGTGTATCAATCACACATCCATTGAAACCAGTTTATTTAGCTAAGGGTTATAGGAAAGCCAACTAATGAAAGAGTTAATGCATCTAACTAACTCTCTGAAAGAGTTAGATGCAGGAGGTGAAAATGAAGTTTTAATGTTCATGGAGTATCTACTTTTTAAAGGGGAGCACACTCTGACCAAAACTTAGCTCCCTAAATACACATCTGAGTCTTAGTCATGTTTCCATAGTTTTTTGTATTTAACACAGGGACCTGAATAAGTGGGAGTTCACATAAATATTGGATTCACTGTGAGCAAATAAATTTAAAGTCACCAAATGGAACTCTGTGGAATATACTCCATTTGGCTGCTTAGCTTTGTAGTTGAAATCATAAGCTTTGTGTCAGAAAAACTTTGGTTTTTGGCTGTCATGTACTGGAGAAAGTACCTTTTGTGGGCTGAGTTTCAATTTTCTCATCCATAAAATGGGCATAACACCATTGCCTATTTCATAGGGTTACTATGGAGATGACATATTTGTAAGGCATTCTGCATATTGACATTTACACAGGTAATGCATGTTAGTAATAATAACAGTAACAGTAATTGTAATATAAATAATTGTTTCTTTATGACTATAGATGTAGGATTAATTCATCTATGGCTAACTCTATTTCTTTATTTGAACTGCAAGAAAAATAACATTTCTAATACTTAAATTCCCATTATGATTTTATTTCTGTGAAACATGCGAGGGAGTGAGATCATTCTGCCTGAAGCTTATTGGAAGAGAACAGGAATTGGAAAGGACTAGACAGTAAACATTTTAGGTTTTGCAGACAACATACGGCCTCTGTCACAACTGCTCAACTGTTCTGTGAAGCCATAAAAGAATGGGCAGAATTGTGTTTTAATGAAAAGTTATTTACAAAAATAGGCAATGAACTGAAGGAGGTAAAAACTAGAACAAAACATTGAGCCAGTGAAATTCACCACTGAGAGAGGCTTCATATAAGTGACTTTTAAAGGTTCATCTTCCATCCATGAGACACCCCTGTATCCTTATAAACCCTACATATGGGCTTAAAAACAATCAGAGAAACAACCCATGCAGGAAAAATAGAAGTGCTTGGCTGGATGTGGTCTCCAGTCTTACTTTGCAAAAAGCATCTGAGGTCATAGTAGAGGTGCTTTACTACATAGTAAAGGTGAACCCAAGTAAGTGCACAACCCTTTTCATCAGGAGCTAACAGGTGGAGCTCCAGAGAAGCCCATTCCCTCTCCCACACAGAGGCTGCCTGGGCACATCAGGGAATAAATGCTCAGCACGGAGGCTAATAAGACATGCCTTGCAAGACATCCTAGGACAGAGAGCCAAGGTAAAATAATTCAATAAATAACTTCAGCAGCTTGTCAGTCTAGTGTTTTCAGGTTGTATTTCTTTGTTTTCCCAAAGTGGTTGGTTAGGAAATCAAATACTGCAACAAGCTTTCAATTTTAGTCCAATTTGAGAACGCAGAAGGGTTTCGCTGGTTTTTCCTGTGTAGACAAATAGTGAGAGAGAAGCCAGTAAGGGAGATGTTGAGTCTTTGGTGATATGAGTTGTCCCGCAGCTTCAGGGTCCTCTTTCACTGGGCTATTTAAAGAGTAAGTCCACAGCAGACTGAACTACAACACGACAGCCATTGGGAGACACCCCATGTACAATGGGCAAGAGAGACACCTGAATGCCAGCCACCGATGGCACTGAGGAGTGACCCGGTAGACCTCCAATCTCAGTTTTAAAATAAGCTTCAAAACATGTCTGGTAGCCCCCACTACCAGCCAGATTCCACTCTCTCCCCTTTTTAAAAATGGAAAATCAATGGCATAAACTATCACCAAGCAAAAATTAAAGTGCCCAGAGCAGCCAAAATGGGACCACCAACACTGGGCAAGATTCTACAATCTCTGACAGCCTCAGAAAAGTAATAAGTGGACCAAGTTTTGAGCAAATTGCTTCTCAAAGATTTTTTACACATAAACTTACACTGGCTCAGTCTGATCCTGATGATGATAATAGATGGAACTTGAATATAAATTACCCAATCTTGATTTTATCCTAGTCCTAGCTTACTTTGTATATGACCAGATGACAAAATGTGGGTGGGTTTCCCTTCTTAAAAATTTGAGGATGAGGTTGAGAACATAAATTTCCCAACAAAACCAAATTGAAGAGGCCAGTCTATCATAGTTTCCGGAAAATCATAAAGGACATTAAACTTGAATAAGCATTAGAAAAGCTGAAACCCAGCTTGAATTGATGCATTTTTATTTCAATAGCATTTGATTATTCTTGTTATGTTATTACCATGCTCATAACTGTTGCAATTTGTCAGTACTGAGTGATTATTTCCCAAAAGTATTATGGCATAAAATCAAGAATGCCAGTGGGTGGCTTGCTCTGAGCACCCATTTTAGAGGCAATTGGTCAGGCAGTATTTCACTCAGGAAGCTGAAACAGTGTGTTGGTTTGTGTTTGAACACATAATTGTGGAGAAATATCCTGTAGAAGGAGCACTGAATTTGAACCTAAGCTTTGTCTTTCAATAGTTGCATGACCTTAGAATGATACTGCTACCTACATAATGCTAACTACATACCTTCTGTTGAAAATGCCTCCCTTCCTATTCCCTAAAGTCCCCTTAGTGAATTCTTCCCCTCCCTTTAAGTTTCACCTCCATACACATTCCTTTTGATTTCCCCATTATAAAAATTCCATGAATAACAATAATGACATAACATAACGCATTATTTTCATGCATGTAAAATGGTATGGTGTTATTAGAGTCCTGTACCAATTTGCATTTAATTGTCTGTTTCTATGTCTATCTTCTGCACAGACTATTAATTCATTGATGGGGGTATGCTTTGCTCAATTTTATATTACAACATTTAGAACAGAGATAGTACAGAGTAGAGATTTAATAAATATTAATTAATACATTTCTACCTCTGTAAAATGGGGATAATAGTATCTGTGCTTTCTGTCTTATAGAGTTGTTGCAAGAATCAAATATGTAGGAAAATTCTGTGTCAACTAAAATGTACTCTACAACATATCAGACATTGTGATGCTCTCCCAACGAGACAAATATAATCTGTATGAGGAATCACAAAGATGCTCACTAACTCAACTGTGATCTAGATGAAGCGAGAACCCAAGCTCATAACTTATAACTTACCCTGTGTTAAAAAAGGGGAAGAAGTGTCCATACATGGTTTTTATAAGGATGATGTAGAGTGTGGAAACATGTAGATGTGGCAAGATGATGAGGTATTTTGAATTCCCATATTAAATATTTATTTACATATATTTTTTTCAATTTACACTTTGCTAAACAGATTTGGCTCTGAAACACAGGGTCTTTCCCCTTCTCTGAAGGACTCAGTAGGACAGAGAATGGTCACATGGCCCTTGTTCTTCACCATGATGTCTGAGAATGTGTATAAGCCCACCTGTCCACCCACAATGAATGAAAAGGTAAATTATAATATATAGATGCAATGGAAAGCTATAGAGGAAAGAATGAACAACTACTAATGCAGTGTGAGTGACTCACATTCGTGTGATATTAATCACAGAAGTTGGTGCCTCAAATGAAAACAAACTACATGATTCTACATGAGTGAAGTTAAAGAACAGATGAAAGTAATACATGGTGATGGAAGTTAAAATAGTGGCTAATTCTGGTTGTGTTTTGGTGAGAAGGGGAATGAGAAAGCCTTAGGGTCCTATAAATGTCATAAATAGACATGAAAGATTATTGACTTTCGAGATTTGTACACCTTACTCCATGTGTGCAATTCTTCAATGAAAAGTGTAATAAAACAGAGGGGTGGTGTTTCTAAAGGATGAATATGTCGAGTGGACAGGTTCATTCTATTCTCTTGCTGGATTCAACTACATGTCCCCAGAGGGCAGAGATGATGGCCAGCTCACCTATCTCTGTATCTCCATCAACATGTTTTTGTTTCTGTTGTTGCTGTTGATGGACATTTTGGGGTGCTTTCAATTTGGACTGTAATTTATATGTTTTTTATATAGTCATTTGTACTAATTGTCGGTGGGTATATACTTAAGAGTGGAATGGAATGTAACACACAACTTATGAATAACTATTTGTTAAGTAAAAATAAATGAATATTTTAAGAGCAATCCATGCAGCCCTGGCTGGATGCCTGTTGGTTGGAGCATCGTCCCATGCACCAAAAGGTTGGGGGTCCTATGCCCTGTCAGGGCACACACCTAGGCTGTGGGTCTAATCCACAGTTAGGGCATGTGTAGGAGGCAACCAACCAATGTATCTCTCTCACATTGATGTTTCCGTCTCTCCCTTGCTCTCCCTCTACAATCGATAAACATACTTAAAAAAAAAACACCTAAAACAAAATTAACAGCAACAAACTATCCCTGCAGAGAGAGGGAACCTGTGTCTGTATTAGAGGGAGAGTGTGACAGGAGGGTGGGGACAGGAGGTGGGAGGAATGAAACTTCGCTCTGACAGAGAAAGGCACCAAGAGGCCAGGGGCTAATCTCTCCCCTGAAAGAACATCCAGTAAATCTGTCTTTACTCAGAGACCCAGGCTGGAGCAAGTGAGGTCAGAGGGAATCAGCTAGCCTCGATCTTCCCGGTACCCTTGGGTGCTGCCTTCCCACCCCAGTGTGTATCAGGGGAAGGGTCCAGCAGGAGGAGAAAGGGGGACCCAGCTTCAACTCTGCCGTGTGGTCTGGATACCTCACTCTAGTTTTCTGAGACCCACTCTTCACCATCTCATAACTGGTGGCAAAGGCAGCTTCATCCTGCTTCTCTGACATGTCCTGACGGCAGAGGAAAGGGAAGGTGAACGCCTGTGCGGTGGGGCACACCTACGCAACTCACAACAGTCACCGAAATCCCTTGCAGTATTAACTTATATGTTTCAAATTCATGCAAATTTCTCATTTGGATGTACAGAACATCTATGTGTTCTACTATAAAATATGTTTACTTACAAAATCTTCTAAGGACACAGAACTGACTCCGGGAGCTGAGCTATGTTTACCCTATGGTGGCCCCTGCACGATCCTGACATAACTGAATGTTGGTGAGTTCAGAGCAAGACTATCTCCAAGGCCTCCAGTTGGAGCAGAGCATTCTTCCCACCATGGCTCTCCCCACCCTGAAAACAGACCAGCTATCAATTCTGTCCTATTCCATAATATTTCAGCCTGGAAATTGTTTTCTTTTTTTAATTAGTAACTTATGGGCCAGAAACTTATGTATGTTTCTTCAGTATATTTTTGGTTCAAATCTATGCCTGTCTGGTCATCCTCCAACCCCAAATCTGCGATCAAGTTAGGTGAACATCATTCAGGGAAGAGTTTCTCCAGCTTCTAAAATCTCATGCCACAATCATTCCTCTGTTTATGACAGGCCACTTGCTGACAATGAGCTATTGAAAAGCCTCATTTAGAATTTTTATTCATTATTTTCATGTTTTTTTTCTCTTAGTAAGTAGATTTATAATTGCAAGCCTGGCTCCAGCTGTGGTAAACACATGTGTTTTCCATTTAAGGAAAATGTCTGAGAGTCAGAAGATTAATAAATGATACCAAGTGTCAGGATTGTGTAGCAAAACAATACCTTCTATTTCTAAAGTTACTGGAAAGGCTTGGCCAATTTCCTTCCTTCTTTCTGCTTACACTCAGCAAAAGCCTGCTAGGGGCCAAAAAGAAATGCTCCCTAGGTTGCAATCCTCTTCCAAAATGAGAAGAAAGATCCCAGAGGCCTTAATTCAGGGCATTGTCTTAAATCAGGAGGCTGTCTCCATGCTGTGGGACATGAAGGGAGGAGCCCCACTGCCATGCAGGTGAATTTGCTTAAAACTTATTAAAAGCAAGATCACAATCCCCAATTTGAAGGACCATCTCAAGGAGACATCTCTTAGTCATCGCAGGGGACAACTGCATGCCACAGAGAATAATTCTTTCAGCTCCAGAACACCCAATCAGTAGTATGTTGTCTTTTGAGAGAAACAATTCCACATGAGAAATTGGAATTAATCTCAAGGGGAAAATATATTGCTATCCTTTCATTTATACTTATATATGCTGATTATTGAAACCAATCCCCAGAGTAAACTTGTTCAGGCTGCTATAACAAAATACCATAAATTGGGTGACTTATAAACAACAGAACTGCATTTCTTACAGTTCAGAGGCTGAGAAATCCAAGGTCAAAGTGCCCACAGATTCAGTGTCTGGTGAGAACCTGTTTCCTTGTTCACAGCGCTCTTGCTGTGTCCTCACTAGGCAAAGGGGGTTAGGACAGCCTCTGTGACCTCTTCTGTAAGTTCCCTGCTCTCAGTCATGACCTAGGGACCCAATTGTCCCCCAAAGCCTCATCTCCAAATACCATCACATTGGGGGCTAGCTTTCAACATGTGAGTTTTGGGGGGACACACACATTTAGTTTGTTATATTCTTGCATTATTGCTTACTAGAACAGGTTTGAACTGTGCAGGTTCATTAGAGGCAGATTTTTTTCCCCAGTAAGTTCAGTTGGCCCTTCCTCTGGGTTTTGTATCTGGGAAATTAACTCATGGTACTGGAAAGCTATTTTTGCATCCCCCAACTACAGATTGCCTACTGAGAATTATAGCTGTGGGTTGAAGATACTAGTTTCCATCTGCCCTTGGTTGAATCTGCTAGTGTGAAATTCCAGCTTCAGTTAACTTTTTCAGAAGTCAAAAGTTACCTACAGAATTTTGGATTTTCACCTATGCAAAATTCAAGCAACAGCTAAGCTTCAGTGATAGTGCTTCCAACTGCGTGGATATGAGACTTCTTGGAATCAACATGATTGTTTTTTGCCTGAGCCAACTGCGAGTAAGTGAAACCCAAATGGACAGCAATAATCTCTGGCTTTCTATAAATCTAGGACACTGTGTCTAAACCTGAGTTTAGGCCTTGATGGGTGTGGCTTAGTTGATTGGAACAGCGGCTGTTCACCAAAGGGCCCCAGGTTTGATTCCTAGTCAGGGCTTACACATAGGTTGTAGGTTTGATCCCTGGTCGGGGAACATATGGTTGCCAAACAGTCGATGTTTCTCTCTCACATCAATGTTTCTTTCTCTCTGTCTCAAATCAAAAAACGTATTAAAAAAAAATTAAACTTAATTTAGGAGAATAATGACAACTTCTCATTTCTATTTGAAAATAGGAATTTTAATTTTATTAAGGGATTTGAATCAGAAATTAATTCTTTTATGGCAAAGACTGTGAAGGTTATGATGAAGATGGGAGTTATTTGCTGGCAGCTGCAGTGTGGTGGTTACCAGAAGCAAAGGGGGTGGGAAAGGTAGAAGGGGATGAAGGGGGAATAAATGGCGACTGGAGCTGAGGTGGTGAACATACGATACAATGTGCAGATGACGTGTTACAGAATCGTACCCCTGAAACCTATATAATTTGATTAACCATTGTCACCCTGACACATTCAATAAAAATTTAAAAAATAAAACAAAGGAAAAAAAGGACAGCAGCCCTATGAGAGTAGGTCTCCATGATTATAAATTCATCTAATCTTAATTACTTAATCAAACCGTATCTATTTGGGAATATAAATAAAGCAACTCAACTGAACTTACAAATAGTTTCATATAAGAACATATGTATTATTATAAATGATAATTATAAAAAACAGCATAAAAATTGTATATAATGCCTGACCCCAACTGCATATATATGACTCTATAAAAATAATTCTGAAAGGTAACACATGAGAATAATAACAGTGGTCATCTGCAGGTTATGGGAAAGCCTTCTTTTCTCTTTTTGGCTAATTTCTTTTTTTTTTCAAAGACTTCTGTGATGAAAATGAATTGCCTTTATGATAGAAACTTCACAGTGTACTTTATATATATAGCAAACAAACAAACAAAGCTATGAACTTTTGAAAAGTCACATTTTCTGAAAATAGTCCCATTTTGATTAGGGCTTCAACATATGACTTTTGAGGAGTAACACAATTCATTACATAACACCTATGAATTGTAAGAGATTATTCTAAAACTAATTATTCTTGTTTATAAACCCTGGGAATGTAGTTAAAAAAAAAACCCAAATAAGAATATTGAATCGTGTATTACATAGGGATGAATTGTATGGTATGTGAAATATACCTCCTTAAATCTGTTACTTAAATGGAACTATAAGTTAATATTATGAAGAAAGCTATGCCAATAAATTTAACTGAAGTATAAAGGTAAATATTTCATAAAGATAGGAAATGACAAAATCTAGGACAACAAGAAGGCAAAATTCAAATAGCCTGATATATAGTAAATATATTGAATAAATAATATATTAATTAAAAAAAACTCTTTAGGTGAAGATGACTTCCCAGGTGAATTCTATCAAATGTATAAAGAAAGGTAATATGAATTTTACACTCTTTCAAAACATGGATTTCACAACATACATCATAACACAAAATTTATCTTGATATCAAAACCAGACAAACATTATAAAGAATAAAAATTACTAACCAATTTTCCTCATGAATTTAGACAAAAAAATTTAAGGTACTGTTAAAAGTCAAATCAAATGTGTAAAACTGATAATATAAAATGACTGAATAGGATTTATACCAACAAGCCAGTTTGTTTTAACATTTAAACAACAGTCAATTCTATTTAACATATTAAGAAAGTGAAGGAGGAAAAACATATGATCCTATGCTGAAATAGCATTTCACAAAAGGTTGACACATATTCATTAAATAAACCAAATAACAGAAAAGAAGACCTAAAACGGCTAGCAAGACATTTATGAAAAACCCACAGCTGAAATCACGGAAGCTGAATTAATGAAAGAATGAATACCATCTGCTTAAGATTTGGGAGTAATACAAGGTTATATAGTCTCACTACTTCTATTCCATACTGTACTGGTGGTTCTGGTCACTAATGACACATACAAAAAGAATAAATTAAAGGCATATAGATTAGAGAGGGAGATTTAATCTGCCTAAATTCACAGATGCTCTGCCAAGAAATTTACCAAAAAAAAAAAATCTGCTAGGCTAAGATGTGAATGTAGCAGTCACCTGATACAAGTTTTATAATCACAGATTACATATGTAACTAATAAGTACTTGAAAATAGAAATTTAAAACAATAGCATTTATAACATTAAAACATGAAACACATAGCTACAAATGGAGCAAAATCTGTGCTTGATTTGTACAATAGATTTAAAACTATAAAATATTGCTCTGGTAAATTTAAAGGGACCTATATCTGCCATGGTCATGGATTGGAAGATTTAATATTGTTAAAATGTCAGTTCTGTCAAAATTTATCTATGGAGTCAACCCAAGCCCTGTCAAAACTGAGCAGCATTAAAAAAAAGATACAATCTGCTACTAATATTTTATGAAACTGCAAAAGATTTAAAATATACAAACTAATCTTGAAAAGGAAAACTTCGGAGGAACCCCAGCAACCGACTGCAGTGGTTAAGATGATGCCATATGTGCATTAAAAATACACATATAGATCAATTGAATAGAACAGTGAGGTGGACACACACACACACACACACACAGTGCCTTCAGTTGATTTTCAGTATAAATATCAGGTGTCAAGGTAATTCATTGTATGACATAGTAAACTTTTTATGAAATAAAGAAATCAGAGACAACTAGAAATCTATTTTGGAAAAAATAAATTTCCACTCTTCATACTATATGCAAAAATTTGCTTAAAATGGATCATATACTTCAACTAAAACCATACACCATACAGTGTGGAACAATTACAGGAGAAAAGTGTTCATGGCTGTGGGGGAATCAGAGCTTTCTGAGACAGGACCTAGTAAGGAAAAACTACAAAAGAGAACATCGATTAAGTGGACTTTATGAAACTTAAGGAATTTTGTATTGTATTAATTTTAGAAATTAGCACAAACTGTCCTTTAGATGTGAGGCTAGCAGCTGCTAAGAGGGGTGTTGGACCGTAAAGGAGCCCAAGGCAAGGGTGTCTGCAGTGCTGTGAGTGTTCCCTGTGGCTGTAGGATACGTTTCAGTGGACACAAACACATTTGGGCTTCCATGTCGCCGCCCATCCCGCACTTTGCCTGTATGGCATTGGTGAATTTAAGCATTCGTGTGCCTTCACTTCACTGCATGTGTAGGAGCTGGGGGTTTAGAACTCACTGCTTTCATGGCCCTGTAGATGAGGCTTCGTAGTCAAAGTGGGAGGAGGGACATTTTTCCTACTTTTCATCAAGGTGGATACTATTTACCTAATTACTGACCTTGCAAATATGGTTATATTCAAACACTGAGAAGAGCGGCAAAGGATGTTAACAGTTAATGTGTTTAGGCACTGTGCTATGTGATTTGGAAGTATTAAGTCATGTAATCTTATGGAAACTTTGCAAGGTAGGCAATGTTCTCATTTTATAGAAAGGAAGCAGAGATTTAACAAAGGCTGCTTGGATGGTTACATGACTCCCCTGATATTTGGCCCCACGTCACCCACTTTTAATGCTTCTTTATTATACCACATTCATGAAATTAGCTGGCTAAATAAACTGACTTCTATTTATGAATCATTAACCAGATCTAACTAAATAGATGCCATGTGGCAGAAATGGTAGCAATGAATCTGGCTTATCTCATCCTTAGAAAGTTCAGGACTATGCAAGATAATTTATTTCCCTTTGGCAAATCTTTGACAAATTAAAATCCCCAAACTATCTTTGAATATATCAAACCACAAAATTATTTAGCTGAAAGGAAAATCGATACTATTTCAATCCACTTTCTTTTAGAAATGAGGGCTCGAGGTCCCGGGGTGTAAAGTGCTTTGCCCAAAGTGAGGTTGAAAGAGGAGGACTTTAGGTTACCAAATTCCAAACCCTGCCCTCTTGCTGTAATTCCAACTATTTCCAGTAATATGCTAGATGCCAACCTAGGGCGGACAAGAATGCACAGAGAATCGGAGGAGAGCAAGCCATCCTGGTGGCATGCCTGCCTTTCCTCACCACACACCGAGAAGAACAGCAAGGATGTGATAGAAGTTGGCAGCAAGGCAGCGGGAGCCTGAAGCGTGCAGGAGGTGGGTGAACCAGAAGGCAAATATCATTAGCATCAGAGGCTGGACGGACAGCTTATTGATTTTCCTTTCCCTTTAGTCACGGTGCACATCAGTAAATAGCAGGCCATGTCACGGGTGCCATGGTGGGACCTGGCAACACGAGGGGAAAATGAAGCCTTGAAGGGGAGGCTGACCGTTGCGGCAAACATCTCACGTCCATAGGTCCCTCACACTCGGCTCTTTAGCTCAGAGAAGGTAACTTATTCTGACATTCTTCCAAGCACTGCAAAGTCCCACAGTTTCCTGCCTGTAGTCTTATAGCCCTTTCTAATTTTCACAGATAGCTGAGAGGAAGGAGGGAGCATGGTTATTTCCTTCCCAGGAGGAGGCAGGAGCAGGTGGCAGATGGAGGATGATTCTGGTGAGTATGAGTCCTAAGGTGCCTGCTTCAGTCTCAGCCCTGCAAGGCCCAATGCCTGCCAAAGCCAGTCCTAGGCTCTGTAAGTTTAGAGGTCTTGACTTCCAGACAACAGTAGTGCTACTCAGTTGCACCTGACAACTGCCACCCAAAGTTTTTGAGCTCCTAAGACCATCAGTCGAGTAAAGGAGTCACCATCATGGCACGCGTCACGGGCTCTGATCGTTAGAAACAGCTGGCTACTGTTATGCTTTGATGGCAAATGAACAAACATAGTGACCTGATCCAGAATCAGCCCTGCTCACTCAGCCAGGAATGGGGGTCTATCACCCCACCAGGCAACTCAGCTACAGCAACAGAGGCATTAGGATGAGAGGAATCCGAAGTTAATAGTGGATAAAGAAAATGATGAGTATCAGTTTTGATGTAGCAACTAGATGAGGGAATTAGGGATGTTATTATTACCATCAATATTCTCCTTATACAATTCATCCAGGAAAAAAGTAAAAAGCCTACCAGAATTTTGAAGAAACTGCTTCTAGAATGTACAAGATACAAGTAGATCCAAGTGCCCAAGAGGTGGACTGTCATAGACATGGTGCGGCACGGCCCAGATCTGACTTCTATGGATTAGAAACCTTTACTCAGCTGCTGATGGTGTTAATAACCCACAGCATAATACTTGGTTTCTCCTCATAGCATTTGCCCTTGGTTGAGCCATCCAAGATGGCTCATCTTGGGAGAGCCATCTTGTCCATGATAACATCCACTTTCTGGGGCAGACCTCCCCTCAGTGGATGGAAGATAAAAGGGAAGAAGGGCCTGGGGGATCAGCTGAGCCCTTTGTTATTACCACCTTGTGGCCAAATGCCTTTGCTCAGCCAGCCTTCTGAGAATGCTCCCTGGTGAACTTCCTGTGTACTTTCTATAAAAGCTAACCCATGATAGCCTCATTTTTCCCTTTCCTGTGTTCTTCATTTTTGGCTGCAATTCTATATTTATATCTGAGATAAATAATTTTTCAACATTTAGTATATTTTATAGGTCATATATAGACAATGAATATTTTCAGATTCATTAATTCAAAAATGTCTAAAAATTTGTAAATTGCTTTTACCAGTGAGACATATTAGCCCTGATGTAGAATTCTAGGATGTGCATTTCTTTTTTTTTTTTTATTTTGGTACATTAGATACATTGTTTAATTGGCTTCTGTTTTTAATCATTCACATGATTAAAATAGCCATAAGTTTAGTATTGTTTTCTTGAAGGTAAGCCATCTTTTTGACCTTCCCTCTGAATACTCTTAACTTACTATCATTACCTTTGTTTTTTAATTGTCTGTGTATTGTTTGTTCAGACAGACCCTTTCTGTATTTCCCCATCTTAGGGTTCTTGAAGTTCCTTGAATTTTTTCAGGTTAAAAAAATGGCTAGTATTTTTCTGCATTTTTCTTCACTTGAGATGCAGATTCCATGTTTTGTGTATCTTTTAGTGTCTATTGTGTGTTTTGATAGTCTTTTTTCCTACTTTCTATTATTTTTTAATCTGCCTTCAATTTACATATACTATATAGACCTTCAGTTATTTCTAATAGATTTGCTATTATATCTAACAGTTACTTTTAGTGATTGAATTTGTCATTTTTATAGTTTTTGATTTGACACCTTTTTATGTTTTAAGTCCTTTTTAAAAGTTTTTTTCACATTTTTTATTGCTGTTTAAGTACAGTCGTCTCCATTTTTCCCCACCACACTCCCTACCCCAGCCATCCCCACCTCCCACCCTCCATCCTACCCCCTTTTGGTTTTGTCCATGTGTCCTTCATACATGTTCCTGAAAACTCCTCTTTTTATATGACTGTATTAATTACAATTATTTTAAAGTTCTTTTCTGAAAATCTAGTTCCTTTTGGTCTTTTTCTTTTGTGCTATTGATTTGATGTCACTTAGTCTTTTTTCTGTCATGTATTGTAATTTATTGTTTGGAGGCTGGATTTAAGAAGTTAAAAAAAGAGGGGGGACCTTGACGTTTTCTTTTTGCAAGGACACATTTTCTTGCCACACAGGCAGGTAGGGTTGCCACATATAAGCTTTATCCTTTCCAGAATGACTGAAGGCTTTCTGGATCCATTCCAGTTTTGTGTTAAATCCTGGGAAGCGGTCCCTGTTCTTAAGGCCGCGTCCCTCAGGTGTCCCAGCGGGAAACTGCAGGTGCTTACCTAGGCTCCTCTTGGAAGTGTCTGAAGTCCAGCCTCAATCTCCCCGGCTCTGAGTAACAGCAGAAATCTCCGCACTGGTCATTCACTTACTAGCTAATGTTTTATGCTCAGTCCCATGGACTTTCCATGGTGCATAGAAATTTGGGGATTATTCAGTGACCTTTTGGATATTTGTTTGCAGATTTTGAGACTCTTGTCTCTGTGACTCCCATTGCTCCAAAACTTTGTCCCTCAGGTTTATGCTATTATGATAGCCTGGAGTTTGGTCTCTGACTCTTGAGACACCAGCCCAACAAAACGGACACTTAGTGGTCAGGGCTCTATTCCCAGCACTGCCAACCAAAAAAATGGCCCCAGAAATAACTCAATAATAATGTGTCTTTCACTTTTATGTGTTTTCCTTATGCCAAGTATTGCAGCCCTCAGGTCTGCCTTCGGAAGCCCTAGACACATGATATCACTATAATCAGATACTATCCTGGAGCCAGTCAGCTTGGGGAGTTCCTCCAGCTCTGCCACTTACCTTCTGCACCAACCTAGCCTTTCACCTCTTAGGGCTCATTTCTATAACCTTAGTTCGGAATCCAGATGCTTTCCTCTGCCTAACCCATTTAGACTGATAACTCAGATTAGCAGGTGGCCTGGCTTCTTCATGGGACTCCTTGCCATTTCAACCATGGGTTTTCTTCTGCTTCCCCTGAGCCCAGTCATTGTTCAACAGAGAGTGGCTATGAGATGGGAGAGAATCAGACACACGAGGCTCAAAGAAGTCACCAACTGTGAAAGCCTGTCATAGGTACACTGCCCGGCAGCAGTGGGAGGAAGATTTGCTTATGAATCCAACACACATATGTGTGTATGTGATCTTCAGGGATATACTTATTCAAGCTCACTTTTCTCACCTAAAAACAAGTAATATTAATATATACCTGCTGTGGTGTGTTTGATGATTGAAATTATGAATTAATGTTCTTCTTCTTCCTAGCATAGGAAAAATGCAATATTAGGTATGTCATTATTGTAATTATGTTAATATGATTATAATACCTATTGCTATACCACTATCAATATTCACGCTGGGCCCAGGTAACTAGACCAACTCCAAATCCTCCATTCCTTGGCAGCTGCTGGAGAAGCCAGGCCTGTTGCCTGCTGACTCACCTTCCCTGGCACTGGGGCCTCAGCTCTGTGGGCTGTCTGTGCAGACAGCTGTTCCCCACACAGGCAGGCCTTCTCTCAGGGACCTATGACAGCAAGGCACCAATGTCAAAAATTGAAACAAGTAATAATATCTTTTTCTAAGATGAACCTTCATTAAAATTCAGAAGGTGATTCTTATTAGCACGGAACTTGTTAAATGGAAAAAGAGATAAACAGTATATTAGAGACACATAGCTATGTGTGCAGGTGACAGTGACAGAACACTTTTGGCAGGGGGTGGGGTACAGGGAGCGTGGATGGAGAGCAGTTCATGCTGGAAGGACAACTGAGTGGTGGTCTGATTACTTCCTTATCGAGGCCCATTTTCTTCCTGAGCAGCGTTCACAGCATCTACAGTTTCATTCCAAGTTCACCAGCTTGCTGCTTCATAACACTTGCCCCCAGGTGTCAGGCCAGGCTTTGGGGACTTAGATGGTTTTCTGCGCATGGCAAAGGGAGCCAGTCAGCTACGGGACACAGTACACACTTGCGTATAATGGTGGGCAGTAAACATTGTTTGGCTGCTCTCTTACCTGTAATCAGCAGGGTGTGGTTGCTGCCCACACGAACTGCTCCCAGAGCACATGGAGAGGCCTGTGATGCTGAGGCTGGTGGTAGTGGAGGTGGAGTTGGTTGGAAGCCACAGAACAGAGTGTCCTGCAGAGTCATCACACTGATGATTGGGGCAGGGTTATTTCTTCCCCCAGAGGCATAAAATCCAAGAGAGTTTGCAGAAGACTTCCCCTGTGCATTAAAATTGATTGCAAGTAGACAAGCAGTAATTGCTTCTGGGGAACTGATTAAAACATTGTATTTATGTGTGTGATTTTTTGACCAGGCATCTATAGAGGACTGGGGTAAGAGGCAGTCAGTGAGTATGTAGTGATAAAACTCATCTGAATTTTACTGCAGGCTGGGGTCCCAGAAAACTTGAAAAGAACAGAGGATAGAATAGAAAAGGGACATGGCTTTGAGTCCTTATGTGTATTTGACTTCCAGTTCTGCCTCTTACTAGCACTGTAACACTGAGCAAATTATTTCCCCCATCTAAGCTTCAGGGAAAATGAACAATCCAAGGTTTAGAAATAGAAAAAACTTTTGAAATAGAGATAATAAATAACTACTTCATGAGTTGTTTAGAAGATCAAATCAAACACTCTTGTGAAAGGGCCTGTATTAGTTTACTCTTGCTTTTGTAAATAATTATTTTGCTGAGCAGCTTAAAACAACACAAATTTATTATCTTACAATCTGTGGGATAGGAGTCTGACACATGTCTCAGTGGGCTTAAAGGAAGGTATTAGCAAGGCTCCATTTCTTTCTGAAGGGTTTAGGAAAGGATTTGTTTTGTTGTCTTTCCTAGCTCCCAGAAGCTCTCTGCATTCATGGGCTCAGGGCCCCTTCTTCCACCTTCAAATTCAGGAATTGTAGGGGACCAGTCTGTCTTTGTTTCATCATTTTTATTACTTCCTCTACCTCCTTCTTGCACTTTTAAGAACCCTCATGACTACAATGGGCCTCTTGGGTAATCCAGGATAAGCTCCCCATCTCAGGGCCCTAACACTATCTCATCCACAGATTCCTTTCTCCCACATACTGTAACATGTCCACTGGGTGCAAAGAATAGGGGGTGGGCATCTTGGTGGGAAAGGAATTATTCTGTCTGCCCTAGAGCCCCACAAAGCATGACAGCTATGCACACAGCATCATTTGTGTATCAGATTGTGGTGGTTTTTAGTGAAATTTTGGAGGTGATGAGGGCTATATTTGTACAACTTGCACCATTCTCATAGAAAGCCACTTCACCCTTCCTTGGACCCAGAGTGCTAGGCAAGAGGGACACTGATTTACCTCAATGCCTTGATACATGTATTTCGCATATTTGGGGTCAGGAGAGTTTTCTGTCACATTGTGGAGTCTGGAGTCTAGCTGCCTGGTGGGGACACAATGGGCCAAACTGAAAGTTCCCAACTGAGC
>PVIA01013880.1:0-29431 GCA_004024845.1 Tonatia bakeri
CTCTCCAGTTCCATCCATGCTTTTACAAAATGTAGGTATTCCTTCTTTTTGCTGCATAGTATTCCATTGTGTAAATGTACCATAGTTTTTTTGACCCACTCATTTACTGATGGGCACTTAAATTTCTTCCAGCACTCAGCTAGTGTAAATAACAATGATACGAACACTGGGGTCCATGGGTTCTTTTAAATTGTTATTTCAGGATTCTTAGGATGTAGTCTCAGCAGTGGGATTGCTGGGTCAAAAGGCAGTTCCATTTTTAGATTTCTAAGAAAATTCCATACTGTTTTCCATAGTGGGTGCCCCAGTCTACATTCCCACCAACAGTGCACTAAGGTTCCCTTTTCTTCACAACCTCAGCAGCATTTTTTGTTTGTTCATTTGTTTATGATGGTCATTCTGACTGGTGTGAAGTGGTATCTCATTGTGGTTTTAATTTGCATCTCTCTGATGACTAGTGATACTGAGTACCCTTTCTTATGTCTGTAGGCCCTCTGTATGTCCTCCTTGGAAAAGTGTCTGTTCAGGTCCTTTGACCATTTTTTTCATTGGATTGTTTGTCTTCCTGGAGTGAAGTCATGTGATTTCTTTATATATTTTGGAGATCCAGCCCTTGTCTGAGTCATCATTGGCAAATATATTTTCCCATACCATTGGTTCCCTTTTCATTTTGCTCATGTTTTCTTTAGCCATGAATAAGATTTGTATTTTGATGAGATCTCATTTGTTTATTCTTTCCTTATGTCCCTTGCTCTAGGGGACATATTGGTGAAAATCTTTCTATGTAGAATATCTGAGATTTTCTTGCCTATGTTCTCCTCTAGAACTTTTACGGTATCACAACTTATATTTAAGTCTTTTATCTATGTTGAGTTTATTTTTGTGTATGGTGTAAGTTAGTGGTCAAGTTTCATTTTTGTTTTGCATGTACTTGTCCGGATGTCACAATATCATTTGTTGAATAGGCTAGTTTTACTCCATTTTATGCTTCTGCCTCTTTTGACAAATATTAATTGATCACAGAGGCATAATCTGGTTTCTCTTCAAAATGAATAAATCTTTTACCATTTTTTTCTTTTTAAAGAAGTTGTTTTAACATTTCATATAGTACTAGTTTTGTGCTGATGGAAATACTTTAGCTTTTTCTTGTCTGGGAAGCTTTTTATTTCTACTTCAACTTTAAACAGTAGCCTTGCTGGTAAGAGTAGGTCTTTGTTTTTCATCATTTGGCATGTTTTATGTCATTTTCCTCAGGCCTGAATAATTTTTGTTGAGAAAGTAGCTGAAAGTTTTATGGGAGCATCCCTGTAGATAACTGTCTTTTGCTCTTTTTAAGATTCTCTCTTTGTATTTAACCTTTGGCATTTCCATTATAATGTGTCTTGTAAGCCTCTTTGGGGTCATCTTGGTTGGGACTCTCTGTACTTTTTGGATTTGTATTTCTATTTCCTTTACCAGGTTAGGGAAGTTTTCAGTCATTTCTTTCTTTAAATAAGTTCATCTCTCTCTCTCTCTCTCTCCCTCTCTCTCTCTCTCTCTAAGATGCAAAAGTTGTTATGTTGTTATGCTTGATGTGAACCAGAGGTTCCTTAAACTATCCTCACATTTAAAATTTATTTTTCTTGTTGTTTTTCCAGATTTTCTACTACTTTGTCTCCCAAATTTCTTATTCAATCTTCTGCATCACCTAATTGGCTGTTAATTCCTTATGGTGTATACTTCATTTCAGTTATTGGATTCTTCATTTATGATTGCTTCTTTTTGTGGTCTCTATGTCATTTTTATGCTTATTATCTTTTTAATTTTTCATAGAATTCATCTGTTCTTGTAATGATATTAAGCATACTTATAACCAGTGTTTTGAACTGCACATGTGGTAGATTGCTTGCTTCCATTTCATTTCGTTCTTTTTCTGAAGGTTTTTTTTCTGTTCTTTCATTTTGGACATGTTTTATCTGCTCATTTTGCCTGCCTCTCTGTGTTTGTTTCTCTGTGGTATTAGGTAAATCTGCTATGTCTCCAAGTTCACAGAGTTGCCTTATGTAGTAGGTGTTCTATGGTGCTGATGGCACAGTCTCCCTGATTGCTTGATCTGGGTGCTCTGTAAGTGTTGCTTGTATGGGTTGTATGAGCACTCCTGTTGTAGTTTGAGCTTTGATTGCTCTTACTATGTCAGTGACTGGGGTTGACCCTCATTATGATTGGCTGTGAGGTTTAGCCACAACTGCAGCATCTTAGCTACTGTGTGGGGCTCATCCCATAGAGCAGGATTTGTCAGCAGACTCTGGTTCCTGATGAAACCATTGTTTGGGTGTGTAGCTTTTGGAGCTAATTGGGTGGCATTCTGGTATGGTTACAACTGGCCACTGGGTGTGTTCTGGGGCCTCTTTGGGAGTGGCTGTCTTGCAGACTAAGGTCAACCATTGCCTGTGACTGGCCTGAGGCTTCCTGGTAGAAACTACAAAGTGATCTGCATTTATACCTCCCTCTGTTGGGCCAGGAGGCAAATGAGAGAGTCCATTCTGTGAACTGAGGCTGACTTCCACCAGCACCAGACCTGAGGCTTCTTAGCAAAAACACAGGGCACCTGGGTGCCTCTCAGCCACTGAAAGAACCTTAGGCAGTACTGGAATTAGGTGATATGGAGTCTCAGGTAGTCAACAAAATGGAGATATGGTATTCAACAGGTTAATGTGGGTTCAGATTTGGCACAGTGCCCAGCCTGGAAACACTCAGTGAGAGGCACAGGGACCACCAAATCCAATTTCTGTCTTCCTAGGGCCTGCAGACCTTTGACAATATTTTTAAAAGACTGCAGTGAAGGCAAAGGCTGGCTGCCCATTGCAGAAAGAACATTCCACAGTGGTGGGCTAAAACATGCTGGTTGCTACTGAAAGATTCTCTGTTGATGTGAAAGTTGGGTGAAGTGGGCTCTCACAGAATCGTCAATGTAGGCAAGTAGAATTCAGCAGCTTAATGCAGATTCAGATTTGGCTGCATGGGTGGAGGTTTCAACACAGGAATGGTGGCAGCTGCCCCTCCAGTCCTTGCCCTGAAGTCAGGCAACTCAGTCATTCTGTATGTCTGGTGACTCCTGAACTTCTATCCCTCTGCTAGAATGCAGGGTAAGTGCCTGTGAGTGAGTAAATCTTTGCTTTGACCCTTTAAGAGGACATTTGGGTTTCCAGCAGCCATCTGTCTCACCTGGATAGATAGAATTCTTGCTGATTTTATAGCTAGAAGTTGTGGTGGCTCATCTCCTTCACACTGGTTATTTGGGCTGGAGAGCCCTCTGTGGGGCTGGACTCTTCCCTTCTAAGGGGGAAACAATGCAGCTGAGGTATCCCTTCTAATTCTCACCACCACATGTGGGTGTGGTATCCCATTTTGAGTCTCCACCCTTCCTACCAGTCTTGACTTGGCCTCCTCATTATATTGTTAATTATAGGACTTCTCTTCAATTAGTCTTAGGATGCTTCTCCAAGATGATTATTCTACAATTTAATTATAATTTTGATATGGTCATGGCAGGAGGCAAGCACAGAATTTACCTCCTCTTTTATATTGACTAGAACTCCCCTTAGCTATATTCTTTATGCTATACTTTACATCCCTGTGACTGTTTCTATGGCTATAAATTTGCACACCATAATCTCTTCCCATTTTTCACCCATCACCAAAGCACCACTCTCATCTGGCAACCATCAAAGTTTTTCTGTACCTGTGATGTGTTTCTGTTTTGTTTCTTTATTTTCTTTTTTAGATTCTACATATAAGTGCAATTATATGGTATTTGTCCTTCTCTGTCTGACTTATTAAACTTAGCACAATACTCTCTAGGTCCACCCATATTGTCCTAAATAGCAAAACTTTATTGTTTTATGGCTGAATAATATTCTATTGTATATATGTACTACATCTTCTTTATCCATTGGTCTATCAGTGGACACTTAAGTTGCTTTCATAACTTGATTATTGTAAATAACACTGTAATGAACATAGGGGTGCATATATTCTCTTGAATTAGTGTTTTGGGTTTCTTAGATGAATCCATAAAAGTAGAATCACTGAATCATAAAGCAGATCCATTTTTAATTTTTTTAGAAGACCTCATACTGTTTTTCATAATGGCTGCAAAAGTAATTTACAAGCCCACCAAAAGTGCATGAGCCCACCCTTTTCTCCACATCCTTGCAACAGTTGTTTGTTGATTTGTTGAAGATAGCTATTCTGACAGTTATGAAATGGTATCTTATTCTGATTTTAATTTGCATTCCTCCAATGATTAGTAACATTGAGTATCTTTTCATATGTCTTTTTCCATATACGTGGCCAAAAAAATGTCTATTCAGGTCCACTGCCTGTTATTTAATCAAATTTTTTAATTAAATTTTTTCTTTTTTAAGTTGTAGTAGTTTCTTATATAAAGGATGTAACAAAAGTATGTTTACAGTTGTTTGTATGGAAAGCAATACAATAATTAATAAATAATAATACAAAAATAAACTCAGTGTTTAGTTTTTAAAAAAATAGTGTAAACCTACTTTTGCCCCACCTTGTATTTTGGATAACCCTTATTGGATATATTATTGATGAACATCATTATCCATTTAGTTGGTCATCTTTCAAAAATTTTTATGGACTACTTTGGTGTCAAAAACTTTTATTTTGATGTAGTCTTATTTTTAATTTTTGTTTGTTTTACTTGCTTGAGGAGACATATCCAAAAATTATTATTAGGAGTCATGTCAAAGATTGTACTTCCTATGTTTTCTTCTAGTTTTAGTTCTTCTAGGTTTTTGGTCTTACATTTCAGTCTTTAATTTTTTTTAGTTTATTCTTTTATGTAAGGGGTGCCCCCCAAAAAAACAGAATTAACTGCTGGAGGGTGGTCCCCATGTAATACAGGCTTCCTCACTTATGAGTGTTCTAGGAACCCATCTGTATCAGTGTACCAGCTGACATTGTTGTGAGAGGCTGTGATTTGTTTCAGTGAATTTTGTCTTGAAGACTCTTTAAACATGTTTGCCCATTTCATGATATGGGTAATTTACAAGTGCATCTGCCTGTACTGCGGGAGAGCTCTGCTCTCAGGGCCCCCCTGGCCATCATGGATGAAAATAAGTATACCAAGACATGATCTGCTTGGGGAGGAAATGTGGCCAATCTCTCAAAGGAGAAAGGCCAAGAGCCTTTCCCTCAATGGGCTTTTATTGGGTTCATTTTGCACAGGAATACAGGTGAAACTCATTAATCATTGTCAGGAAATAAGGATCAAAGAATAGATAGCATACAAAGAACTAGGAGGGCTTATTCTGAGTCAGGGTCAGTTAACTAAAGGACTATAGAACTTTGGGAAACAAACTCATTTTCTGCTTGGACCCTTATCATTTAATTGAAGACATTCTTAGAAAAGCAGATTTCACAGGATTTTATGTATTCTTTCTTTGGCCTGATTGCCCAGGGAACCCACAGAACCTGCCCTTTCCAGCACAGAGCTGCACTGACTGCCCTCTGTGGTTTAAGTCAGACAGGGGAAGCAAGGCAGCCAAGAGATGAAGACACTTCTGGCAGACAGAATGAGGACTCAGGCTATGTCAAAGCCGAGGGGTGAGGGTCAAATACCCCCTTTTGCTACAGCCCCCCAAGTCCTCCCCTGGGGACCCCCCAAAATGTGCCTGTCTTAGGTCATCCCTCCCTTGAGGAATCTTACCTATCATGCATTGGGGGCCAGGCAGGGTGAAGTAAAAAGGGCAGAGGCAGCACCCCTGCCAGGGAGATAAGCTTTGTCTCCTTAGTGGATAATGGTCCGAAGGTCGCTCACTCAGCCTTAGCCATGTGGAGGATTACAGCTTTTGAAACCAGGCAGGGTGGTTCCCAACACCACAGTGTGTTGAATATTCAGCTGTTTTTGCCCCCCCCCCCAAAAGGCATATTCTCCATGCCCCAACCTCCCTATTTGCTGGATCTCACCCTGAATGACTATTTTTTGTTTCCCAGATGAAAAAAGTCCTCAAATGTAAGCATTTTGATGATATGAAAGAAGTGAAACAAAAATTGATAGAAGCACCAAAAGGTGTCAAATGGATGAATTCAAAAACTGTTTACTGTTTTGAGCAGTGGAAAACCATCTGAATAAGTTATTGCATCAAATGGACAGTATTTTGAAAGTGACTGAAGTTGATCCATGAGAAATCCTGCCAAAATGGAGGCATAAGTAGACACAGTGTGCCTCCTCACACAACCAAGATAAGGACAACAACAATTTAAAAACAGAATAACAACCAGAACTGACAGAAAATTGAACTGTATGGAAGTCGGACAACCAAGGAGTTAAAATAGACTGGATGTTCATCCAGACCTGTAGGAGGGGCAGAGTCGGGCAGCAGGGTGGGGAGGTACCAGCACAAAGAGCATTGGGATCCAGGGCATAAGACATCCCGGGCATGCAAGACTGCAGCGGGTGGACCCGGGGTGTGCTAGTGGCAGCTGGCAGACCGCGGCCAAGGGGTGCCAACCAGCAGACCCAGCAAGGTGGCGATTGTGAAACAAGGCACAGCACACAACCCAGAATCCCAGCACTGGGAAATAGAGCCTTGGGGCACTGATTGAAAACACCTGTGGGGGTTGAGGCACAGGGAGATACTCCCAGCCTCACAGAAGAGGTTGTTAGAGGGTCCCACAGGGAGCACAAGCCCACGCACATGGGAATTGGCACTAGAAAGGCCCAGTATGCTTGGGGGAAGTGGGAGAAGGGACTGAAGTCCTATGGAGAGTGGAGCAAGCACCATAGTTTCCTCTTGAACTCCACCCCCACATAAAGCATCACAGCACAGTGACGTGGGTTGCCCCACCCTGGTAAACTCCTAAGGCTCTGCCCCTCATATGTAACGTGTGCGACCAGAACAAAAACAAAGAAACAAAAAAAGATGGCTCAAACAGAACAAAAAATAAAATCCCCAAAACTGATACTTTTAAGTGACCAAGAGATAGCCAACCTATCAGATGCACAGTTTGAAACACTGGTGATCAGGATGCTCACAGAATTGGTTGATTTTGGTTGCAAATTAGATGAAAAAATGAAGGCTACAATAAGTGAAATGAAGAAAAATGCACAGGGAACCAATAGTGATGGAAAGAATGGAGTGGACCAGAAGGAAGAAAAAAATATACAATCAGAAAAGAATGAAGAAATAAGAATTCAAAAAAATGAGGAGAGGCTTAGGAAACTCCAGGACACCTTTAAACATTCCAACATCCGAATTATAGGGGTACCAGAAAGAGAAGAGGAAGAGCAACAAGTGGAAAACTTATTTGAACAAATAATAAAGGAGAACTTCCCCATTCTGGCTAAGGAAATAGACATCCAGGAAGTCCAGGAATCTCAGAGAGTCCCAAACCAGTTGGACCCAAGGAGGAACACACCAAGACACATCACAATTACATTACCCAAGATTAAACTCAAGGAGAGAATCCTAGAAGCAGCAAGAGATAAGGAGACAGTAACCTACAAAGGAATTTCCATGAGACTGTCATCTGATTTCTCAAAAGAGACCTCGCAGGCAAGAAGGGGCTGGAAAGAAGTATTCCAAGTCATGAAAGGCAAGGACCTACATCCCAGATTGCTCTCTCCAGCAAAGCTTTCATTTAGAGTGGAAGGGCAGATAAAGTGCTTCTCAGATAAGGTTAAGTTAAAGGAGTTCATCATCACCAAGCCCTGTAATGATATGAAATGATATGACATTTATGATAACATTTCATATCATAACATTTATGATATGAAATGTTAAAGGGACTTATCTAAGAAAAAGAAGATAAAAAAACATGTATAGTAAAATGATAGCAAACTCACAATTATTAACAACCACACCTAAAACAAAACCAAAAGCAAACTAAGCAAACAATGAGAACAGGAACAGAACCACAGAAACAGAGATCACATGGAGGGTTAGCAACTGGGGAGTGGGAGGGGGAGAGAGGAGGAAAAGGTACAGAGAATAAGTAGCATAGATGATAGGTAGAAAATAGACAAAGGGAGGGCAAGAATAGTATAGGAAATGTAGAAGCTAAAGAACTTATGACACATGGACATGAACTAAAGTGGGGGAATGTGGGTGGGAGAGGGTGTGTGGGGTGGAGGGAAATGAAGGGTGGTAATGGGATAACTGTAATAGCATAATCAATAAAATATAATAAAAAAAGAAAATGACTGAAGTTCAAACATGTGAGAATAGACACACAAGTTTTTATGGACAAATTCAATTTATTTGGTCCTCCCTCATATGGTGTGAGAGAGTGATCCCATTTTATTCTTTTGCATGTGTTTGTCTCATTTTCTCAAAATCATTTATTGAATATATTCTCTTTACTCCATGGTATATTCTTGCCTGCTTTGTTCCATGTAGGCATTGATGTATTTCTCTTCTGTTCCATTGATTTATGTGTCTGTCTTTATGCCAGCCTCATGCCATTTTAACTACTATACCCTTATAGTATAGTTTCACATAAGGTAGAGTGTTACCTCCAACTTAATTTCTGTTTTTCAATATTGCTCTGGCTATTTAGGGTCCTTCTTGATTCCATATAAATTTTAGAATTATTTGCTCTAGTTCTGTAAAAATTGCCATTAGTATTTTGATAAGAATTGCATTGATGGGGGAGGGGGATAATGATGGAATGAAAGGGAAAGGACTAGTTAAAAAACATGTATAAATGACTCATGGACTTGGACAAGACTGTGGGAATTGACTGTTGGAATGGGGGAGGTGGAGGAGGGCAAAAGGGAAAATTGGAACAACTGTAATAGAATAGTAATAAAAAATCTATAGACTGCTTTGGGTAGTATGGACATTTAAATGATGTTAATTCATCATATCCATGATCACATATATGCTTCCATTTATTTTTGTTTCAGTTTTTTTCTTTAATGACACAATATTCTGAGATCCTTTTTTTACCTCTGGTTAAATTTATTCCTAGGTATTTGGTTAAATTTATTCCTAGGTGTTTCATTTTTTTGATGCAATTAAATGGGATTGTTTTCTATTTTAATATTTTTTACTATTAATGTTATTACAAATGTCCCCCATTTTCCCCATCATTGACTCCCTCCATCCTGCACCTTCTCCCCATGCCCCCCCCAACTGCCAATCTTCACCACAATCTTGTCTGTGTCCATGTGCTCTGCATATATGCTTATATGTTCTGTGGCTAATCTCTTTCAGTCTCTCCCACTCTACTCCCTTCTGAGATCTCTGGGTTTGTTCCGTGTATCCATGCCTCTTGTTTTGTTTGTCAGATTATTTTATTCATTAGATTTCACATATGAGTGAGATCATATGGTATTTGTCTTTCTCTGACTAGTTTATTTTCCTTAGCCTATTATTCTCCAGGTCCATCCATGTTATTGCAAAGGGTAACTTTTTTACAGCCACACAGGATTCCATTATGTAAATGTACCACTGATTTTTTTATCTATTCACCAACTGGTGGACACTTGGGCTGTTTCCAGATCTTCAGTATTGTAAATAATGCTGCTATGAAATAAAACTTCCATTTGGTATTTTTTAAAATTCTTTTTCTGGTAGCTCATTACTGTTGTATAAAAATATAACCAATTTCTGACATTGATTCTGTATTCTGCTACTTTACTGAATTAATTTATCATTTTTAATAGTTTTATGTAAAGTCTTTAGGGTACTCTCTATTTAGTACCATGTCATCTGTAAATAATAATTGTTTTTCTCTTCCCTTCCAATTTATATGTTTTTTATTTCTTCTTTTTGTCTGATTGCTGTGGCTGGGACTTCCAATATTATGTTGATGAAGAGTGGTGAAAGTGGACATCATGTATTTCTTCTAATCTTAAGGAAATAACTTAGTTTTTCCTGTTGAGTATGATGTTAGCTGTGGGTTTGTCATATAGGTGGTTTTTATTATGTTGAGGTATATTCTTTCTAACCCCACTTGCAGAGAACTTTTGTCAATAATGGATGTTGGATATTTTAAATTAATTTTGTTGATTTATTATTATGAGAATATTATTTTTATTCTCATGTTTATCACATTAATTAATTTGTGGATATAGAGGAAAGCTTGTATCATAGGAATGAATCTCACTTAATCATGGTGTATGATCTTCTCAATATATTTTTTTAATTCCATCTTTGTTAATATTTTGTTGAGGATTTTTGCATCTATATTCATCAGGGATATTTCCTGTAATATTCATTTTCTTGTAATTTCTTTGTCTGGTTTTGGAATCAGGATAATTTGTCCTTGTAAAATGAGCTAAAAACTCCCCTTCTCTTGAATATTCTGGAAAAGTTTTAAAGGGATAGATGTTAATTAGTCCTTGAATATTTGGTAAAATTCACTTGTGAAGTCATCTGGCCCCAAACAATAGTTTGTTGGGAATTTGTTTATTGTTTGGACGTTTACAGTTTTCCCCACTCATTCTCCCTTTGTCTATTTCCACCAAGCCCCCCACTCATATTGTTGTCCATGTTCACTGGCCATGCATTTATGTTCTTTGGCCAATCCCTTCATGTTCTTTCATCCATACCTTTCCCTCCCCTTGACAGCTGTAAGACTGTCCCATGCACCTGTGCTTCTGTTTTTATTCTGTTAGTTTATTTTGTTCATTAGATTCCTCATATAAGTGAGATCATATGGTATTTGCCTCTCACTGACTGGCTTATTTCACTTAACGTAATAATTTCCAGGTCCATCTAGCTTTTGCAATAAGTAAGAGTCCCTCCTTTTTCACTCTTGTGTGGTATTCTATTGTGTAAATGCAGCACAGCTTTTTTATCCACTCATCTACTGATAGGTACTTAGGCTGTATCCAGGTCTTAGCTATTGTAAATAATGCTGCTGTGAACATAAGGGTGCATATATTCTTTTTGATTAGTGTTTCAGAATTCTTGGGATATATTTCCAGAAGTAGTCCTATTTGTTTATTTTCTCTTTTGTTTCCACTGTTCTAAAAGACATATTGGCAAAATATCCCTACATGAGATATCATAGATTTTACTGCCTATGATTTCTTCTAGGATTTTTATGGGTTTGAAGCTTACATTTAAGTCTCTTTTTCCATTATGAGTTTATTATTGTGTATGGTATAATAAGATGGTCTAGCTTAATTTTTTAAACATATACCAGACCAGTTTTCACAACACCATTTATTTCCTCTGTTGTATGTTCTTGTCTGCTTTGTCAAACATCAATGGACAGTAAAGGTGTGAGTTTATTTCTGGGCTCTCTGTTCTGTTCCATGAATCTATATGCCTGTTCTTTATGCCAGTACCAGACAGTTTTGATTACAGTGGTCTTGTGAATATTGTACCATCCTTGCATCCCTGTGATGAATGCCACTTGATCATGGTATATGACCTTTTGGATTTATTTCTGGCTGTGGTTTGCCAATATTTTGTTGAGGATTTTAGCATCTCTGTTTATCAGCAATATTGGCCTGTACTTTTATTTCTTTGTTGTGTCTCATCTTGTTGTTTAGGATGATTCTGGCCTCATAAAAAGAGTTTGGAGGTCTTCCCTCTCTTGGATTTTTTTAAATAGTCTGAGAAGGATAGCGGTAGTGTGACCTGAAATGTTTTGTAAAATTCACCTGTGAAACCATCCCATCCAGGGCTTTTGGGTGATGAGAGTTTTTTTTTATTATTATTATTACAGTTTCTCTTTCACCAGCTGTTATTGGTCTCTTCTGGCTTTTTGCGTCTTCTTGATTCAATTTTGGAAGGTCATATTTTTCTAGAACTTTGTCCATTTCACCCCATTTTTTAAATTTTTCATAGTAATTTCTTACAATCCTTTGTATTTCTGGGGTATCAGTTGTAATTTTTCCTCTTTCATTTCTGATTGTATTTATTTGGGTCCTCTCTCTTTTTTTCTTGATGAGTCTGCTTAAATTCTTGTCTATTTTGTGTATCTTTTCAAGGAACCAGTGACGCAGATACTGGCCAGCAGTGTCTGCAGCCACTGCAGATGGTTGAGATACGAGAGAAATACACATGGACTACCGAGTCCTGTGAAGGAATAGGGATTGCATGGCCACTCTCTCTAAAAGAGGGAGAGCACTCTGCCATCTTGCCTGAACAGGCTTTTATTAGGTAGTTTTGGGTAGGAACATGGATACAGCTTCTTAACCATTGTCTGTCAGTGAGGATCAAACAGATAGATAATGTTCAAAGAGCTAAAAAGGGCTCACACTGAGTTGAGGTCTTATCATCTAAAAAACTACAGAACTTAAGGGGTTAAATTCATTTCCTGACTGGGCCTTCATAATCTAATTAAGAGCATCCTCAGTAAAGCAGGCTTCGCAGGATTTTACATATCCTTTTTCCAGGTCTAATCATCCCGGGAAGTCCGCTGTCCCCAGTGTCGGATTGCACCACCCCTTGTCATTGTTATAGGCTTGAGTCGAGCAGAGAAGACAAAGGCAGCTGGGAGATTTGGATGTCTCACAGGAAGAATGAGGACTCAGGCTTTGTCAAAGCTGAGGGGTGGAGGTTGATCACCCCCTCTTTTCCACAGCCCCCTGAGTCTCTCCCTGAGGGCCTTCCCACATGATCATGCCTGTCTTAGGTCAATCCTCCCTTGAGGAATCTTACCCATCATTGGCTAATGGACCAAGCAATGGGGGCCAGGCAAGGAGCAGGCAGCACTCCTGCCAAGGAGATAAACTTGTCTCCTTACTCTCTCCTGGTCCAGAGGTCTCTCACTCAGACTTAGCCATGGGGGGGGGGGGGTTACAGCTTCCTGAGACCAGGCAGGGTGATTCCCAACAAACCAGCTCCTGGATTTATTGATCCTTTGGGTTGTTCTTTTAGTCTCTATGTCATTTCATTCTGCTTTTATCTTGATTATTTACATCCTTCTACTCACTCGGGGCTTTGTTTGTTGTTTTTCCCCCAGTTCTTGTAAATGTAACATTACAAATATAAATGTAACATTTATATTTGAGATGTTTCTCTCTTTTTTAGGTAGGCCTGCATTGCTATGAACTTCCCTCTCAAGACTGCTTATGCTGTGTCTCATAGGTTTTGGACTATCGTGTGTTCATTTTTGTTTCCAGAAACTTTTGATTTCTTCCTTGATATCATTATTAACACACTCATTGTTTAATATCATGCTATTCAGTTTCCATGAATTTGAATATTTTTTAATTGTTTCCTTGAGGTTAGTTTCTAGTTTCAAGCTCTTATGGCCAAATAAAATGCTTGATATGATTTCAATTTTCTTGAAATTTTTGAGACTTGTTTCGTATCCTGTCATGGGGTCCATCATTGGAAATGTTTCATGTGCATTTGAAAACATTGTGTATTTTGCTTCTTTGAGATGAAAATTTTTATATATATTAGTAAAGTTCATTTAATTTAATGCATCATTCATTTCCACAATATCCTTGTTGATATTTTGTTTGGAAGATCTATCCATTGTTGACAGTGAGGTGCTGAAATCCCCTAGTTTCAGTGTGTTGCTATCTATATCTTTCCTGAAATACTCCAAGAATTTCCTTATATATTTGGGTGGTCTTATTTTGGGTGCATATATGTTTACAGTATTTATGTCTTCTTGATGGAATCTTCCATTGAGTATTATGAAATGTCATTCTGGGGCTCTTTTTATGGCCTTTGTTTTAAAGCCTATTTTGTTGGACATAAATACTGCTACCCCAGCTTTTTTTCCTGTCTGTTTGCTTGAAATATTTTTACCAACCCTTTATTTTTCAGTCTATGTAGGTGTTTTGTTCTGAGATGGGTCTCTTGTTGGCAGCATATGTGGGGGTCATGTTCTCTTATCCATTCAGCTACCCTATGTCTTTCAATTGGAGGATTTAATCCATTTACATTTAAGATTATTGTTGATAGATTCTTATTCATTGCCATTTTACTCCCTTTGTACTTGTTCCCCACCTCCTCTCTCTATCTCTCTCTGTTTATCTCCCTCTCCTTAGAGCAATCCCTTTAGCATGTCTTGCATTGCTTCTTTGGTGGAGGTGTATTCTTTTAGCCTTGTTTTGTCTGAGAAGTTCCTTATTTTTCCCCCCATTTTAATTGAGAGCTTTGCTGGATAGAAAAGTCTTGGTTACAGGTCTTTCCTTTAAATTACTTGAAAAATACTTGCCATTCCCTTCTGACTTGTAATGTTTCTGTTGAGAAGTCAGCTGCTAGCCTCATCATGGTTTCCTTTTATGTTACTTTCTATTTCTCCCTTGCTACATTTAAAATTCTCTTTGTCTTTGAATTTTTCCATTTTAATTATGCTGTGTCTTGGAGTCGGCTTCTTTGGGTTCCTCTCGACTGGGACTGTCTGTGCTTCCAAGAATTGTGTGATGTTTTCTTGCATCGAATAGGGAAGTTTTCCATCATTACCTTTTCAAGCAGGTTTTCTATCCCTTACTCCTCTTCTTCTCCTTCTGGTATCCCTATTATATGGATATTATTCTATTTCATATTGTCCTGAAATTCCCTTAATCCTACTTCATTCTTTTTGAGTCTTTTTTCCTTTTATTACTCTATTTGAGAGTTTTTTCTGTGTTGTCCTCCTGCTCACTTATTTGATCCTCTGCTTCATTGAGCCTGCTGTTGATTCTTCCTAATATGTTCTTTAATTCATAAATTGTATTATCCACTTCCTCTTGGCCCTTGTTGATTGTTCTCATGTTGTTTTTTAAGCTGATATGCTTTGCAGTAAGTTCCTTGTAGTTTCCCTGTAGTTTTTCATAATTTGCTCTGAGCTCATTTAGCTTTCTTATAACCATTGCTTTGAACTCAATATCTGATAGTTGACTTGCCTTTATTTCATTTAGCATTTTTTTTTCTGAGGATTCCTCCTTTCCTTTCAATTGGATGTTGTTTCTTTGTCTTCCTATTATTTGTAAGACTATTCTTGTTTGCTACTGCTTCTTAAATTGATCCATTTTGACTTCCTTACATTGTGATGTGAACTTCTATGGTAGGATGCCTGTGAGATTCAGTGGTGCAGTCTCCTTGATTACCTGAACTGAATGCTCTTGGATGCCATTTATGTTGGTTCTCTGGATGTAAATGTGTTTTGATTATTGTTGGGTTTTCTTTGATGGGTCCTTTCCTCCAGCTGGTTGACTGAGGATCACTCTGCTCATTATATCTTGTATGGCTTTGTGCAGGTGGTGCCAGAAGAAAACCACACATCCCAGGAAACAAATCCACACCCATGAAACTAACACCCCCTTACAATCCCAGTATGAACAGCAAATGAATAAGTATAAATAAGGGTGTAAATAGATTAAAACTATTATAAGAGAGGAGAGTGGATATGAGATGACCTACTGAAAGAAAAATGATTTTGAGAGGGTAGACAGAGGAGCACTAACAAGAGTTTAGAGTTGCAGCAATGTGAAGAGAGAAGATAAAATTTACATCATGAATAAAAAAGGAATGAAGAAAGTGGAATACAGGATGAGAAGAGAAGGGTATAATAATGGTTTAAACAGAAATTAAAATTATGTAAAATAAATGAAGTAAGAGAAAGAAAGATAAAGAAGGAAAAATAGTAAATATTTAAAAATGTAGGAGCCAAATTGGAGAGAAAAATCCACCACAGTAGTTTCAACCACAAATGAGCTAAAATTAATATAGATAGTATGGGAATAAAAGGGAAAAAGAAACAAAAAGAAGTTTAAGATATGTCTAGAGGAATGGGAAGTAATTTTGAAGTGATAAAGGGAGAGGTAATATTAACAGTGAGGAACAAAAGCCAGGCTAAGACAGGGCAAAATTAAAATTTGGGATGTAAGGGAAAAGAAAAAGAGAAAAAAAAGAAAAGTAAAGGGCAGGATGAAAGAGAAATAGAAGAAAGACAAAAAAAAAAAAAGGCTAAGATGGCCAAATTAAAAATTTGAGATGAAAAGCAGAGCAGGAGAGAGGACCAGTAAAATTTGATATTTGAAATATAAAATTAGTGAAGGTCTATAAATAAAATTGAAAAAATATGCAATAATAACTACCCTACCCATAACCAACTAGCAAAGATTGCTAAAGGTGGAAAGAAAACATGGGTATTTTAAGAGCAGGTAAAATGGGTATGAGATGACCATTGACAAGAAAATTTGTTTTGTGTGTATTGAGGGGGCAGAAATAGTAAGAGTATGGGATGAAAACAAGTTGTAGCTAGAGAGAAAACAACATTTGAAATGAAAATAATGCAAGGTAAGAGGAAGGTAAAATTGGGTAAGAGAAGGGAGAGGCAAAATAGGCTAATTGAAATAGACTATAGTTTAAAATCCAGTGACTTAATATGTACAAACTTACTGGACAAGAAATGAATGTTAAAAAGCTATGCTGGAAAGAAAATATAGCAAATCATGGAGGATACCACAGTGGATTTCATCTCAGTAGCCTCTAGTATTTACCACTGTTTTTTTCTTCATAGTTCTGCCTCTGGTGATGTCAGATGTGGACCCTGTCTGACCTTATGCAGTGTTTTCCAGAATTCCAGGGATCTACTGTCCCTAGCTGTCTACTTCAGTTCTTAATCTAGTCACTCCACACTCTGCAGTCAGGCTTATGTACTGCAGGGCATGGCTGAATCCCTCCTGGGGTCAGGGCTATTGTTTCCCCTTAGGGTGTTGCTGCTCTTCAGAGGGGAGTGCTCTGCCTAAGCAGGGTAGCTGCTGCCATATGGGGGTTGGCTCAGCCCCAGGGTCCCTGTACCTACTCTCAGTTCTCTCCCCAAAGCCTCCATCCCCAGTATCTCCTCAAGTTTCTCTTGTCTACTCTGCCCCCACCTCTTTGCAAGGGATCTACTGTCTGTAGCTTTCTCTTTCAGTTAATCGTGTCAATCAGAACTCAGCAATCAGGAGTAAGAACCACAGAACAAGGACAGTCTCTCCTGCCATCGGGGCTGTTGTTTCATGTCAGGCTGCTGCCACTTGGAGAGTGGTGTGCCTGAACACATGGCTGCTGCTGTATTGGGAACGACTCAGTACCAGGAACTCAGCATCTACTCTCAGTTTTCTCCCCAAAGCTTCCATCCCCAGTCTCTCCTCAGCTGTCTCTCAGCCACTCTGCCCCCACCTTTGCTGGAGCCGAGGGTAAGTGGCTGCAAATAAAAATTTTTGTGTTGGCCCTTTAAACAACTCTTTGTGTCTCCAGCAGAGAACAATCCTGTAGCTTTTTGCCACTGTTTGTTATCTACATACTTTTTGGGCTCTGGTGCTCTAGGCTGGGGATCCTAGTTTAGGGTTTAGACCCCATTCTTCTCAGGGGAATCCAACCGACTGCTTAATTATCCCTCCAGTGCTGCTGCCTGTGGCCACCTAGCCAGCCTTGAGTCTCTACCACACTCCTTACCAGAGAGATTGCACTGGAGCTGACTCTTATGTCTGTCTGAGGTCTTTTTTTTTTTTTAATTTTAATTGATAGCTTTGTTGGATAAATTAGTTGTGTTGTCAGTCCTTGCTTTCCAATACTTTGAATATTTCATGCCAATCCCTTCTGACCTGAAATGTTTCTGTTGAGAAATCAGCTGAGTCTCACTGGAGTGCCCATGTAGGTAGCTAACTCTGTCTCTTGTGGCCCCAAGATTCTCTCTTTGCCTTTAATCTTTGCCATTTTAATATGATATGTCTTGGTGTGAACCTCTTTGGGTTCATCTTGTTTGGGTGTCTCTGTGCTTCTTGGATTTGTGCATCTTTTCCTTTGCCATGCTAGGGAAGTTTTTGGTTATTATTTCTTAAAATATGTTCCCAATCCCTTGCTCTCCCTCTTCTTTTTCTAGTATCCATATAATAAAGATGTTACCTTTCATGTTGTCCCAAAGTTCCCTTAAACTGTCCTCATTATTTTTTTTATTATATCCTTTAAAAAAAGGATTGTATTTATTTGTTTTTTAGAGATGGGAAGGGAGGGAGAAAGAGTGGCAGAGAAACATCAGTGTGTGGTTGCCTCTCACAATCTGCGCCCCTACTGGGGACCTGGCCTGCAACCTAGGAATGTGCCTTAGACTGGGTATCAAACCAGCGGCCCTTTGATTCTCAGTCCAGCACTCAACCACTGAGCCACAGCAGCCAGGGCTGTCCTTGTTCTTTTTTTAATTGTTTTTCCTTTTGCTGCTCTGATTGGGTGTTTCTTTTGCCTTGTCATACAGATTGCTGGTTAAATCCTATGCTTTGTCCAACCTACTTTTTATTCCTTTCAGTGTATTCTTGATGTCAGATATGTTTTTCTTTATTTCTGACTGGTTGTTTTTCATGTTTTCTGTATTCTCTTTCATGCTGTTGAGCATCTATCTTTATAACCATTAGTTTGAGCCCTTTATCTGATAAATTATTTGCCTCCATTTCATTTAGTTCTTTCCTGGAGATTCCTTCTGTTCTCTTTCATTTGGGGCTTGTTTCTTTGTTATCCCATTTTGGTTGTGTTTTGTTTTTTGCTTTTGTTTTTATGTATTAGCTAGAACTTCTATGGTTCCCATTCTTCATGGTGTGATCTGTAGTAGTTGTTCTGTGGGATCCAGTGGTACAGTCTCCTTGATTTCCTTAGCTGGGTGCTCTTGGAATGTCCCTTGTATGCGTTATGTGGGCCCTCCATTTATGATTGGGTTTGCTTGCTGTTGGCTTATTTGATGGTGGGATCAGCCCTCTGGCTGGATGACTATGAGGCTCAACTGCAGTCATGGCATGCCAGCTCCTGTACAGGTGCTTGCTTTCCTCTAATAGGTTCAAAGTTTTCATAACATTTACTTTGGTACTGAATTCGAGTCTTTTTCATAAGGGAATCTCTAAAACCTTTCATGAATAAGTCATTACCAGGTCCAGCTCCAAGACAGTTTGGGGTTTAAGCAAGGAATGTCTGGGGTGTGGGCAAAGGTTGTTGGTACATCCCTTGAGTGTAGAATGATGAGTCTGAGGGGTGGGATCAAGAGAAGGAAGGACATTAAGTCATGGCTGAAAAGGAGACATGGTGATGGGGAAAGGAGAGCCACATTTAAAAAATAAACATCCTAGCCTCTGTGAATCCATGCTATAGGAAGGGAAAATAAAATCAAAAGAAAGAATAGACTGATAAATTTGTAAAATGAGGAAAAGCAAGGAATAGACTTTAATATAGAGCAACAAAACTGAGTCAAGGGTAGAGGGAGATAGACAGCAGTGACTTTGATCCATCTCATGTCACTGCAGTCCCCAAGTTCAATTGTTAATATTTTGTTGAGGATTTTGGCATCTTTGTTCCACAGAGATATGACCTATAATTTTTCTATGTAGTATATTTATCTGGTTTTGAAATAAGGATAATACTGGCCTCCCAAAATGTGCCTGAGAGTCTTTCTTCCTCTTGAATATTTGGAATACTTTGAGAAGGATAGGTGTTAGTTCTTCTTTGAATGTTTTGTAAAATTCACCTGTGAAGTGTTCTGGTCAGGAATTTTGTTTGCTGGGATTTTTTTTGATTACTGTTTTAATTTCACTAGTTGTAATCTGTTGAATATCTGATTCATTCTCATTTAATTTTGGAAGGTTAATCACCAGTCACAAGTTGTCCATAGCTGTAGCCTTCTGAATCATCTGAATAGTTTCCACAGAGGAATGTTCAAGCTTAATGCAAAATTTGATGCAGATTTGTTTCTGTACTCACTCAGGCATCTTGAATGCAATGGCCACACAGTACATATGCTCACTCAATGGTATCTACCAACCCCACTGACTAATACAGTGAAGTCTCCATTGTTCATATATGTGCATTCCAATCTACTCTCCTTGACTGCCAGGTTACATTGATGGCATGCAAACCATTCTCATTATATTAACAATGGCTGGAGTTTTTCCAAATAGACCTCATATATACAAGTAGTCTTGGTTTAGATCTATGCTTTTTAATCACTTTGAATGTTTCCTGTCTATCTCTTCTGGCCTATAATGTTTCTGTGGACAAATTAGCTAACATTCTTATGGAAGTTTTCTTGTAGGTAACTGTCCTTTTTCTGTGGCTTTTAAGATTCTCTCTTTGTTTTTAACCTTATGATATGTTCTGGTATGGGCCTCTTTGTGTTCATCTTGTTCAAGGTCTCTGCCATTCCTGAACTTTCGTGTCTTTTACCTTCACCAGGTTGGGGAAGTTTTCAGTTATTATTTCTTTATGTAGATTCTTGATATCTTGTTTTATCTCTCTTTTTTTCTGGTACCCATATCATGTGGATGTTGTTATGCTTCGTGTTGTTTCAAAGTTCCTTTAAATTATCCTCATTCTTTTAATTTAATTTTAATTTTTTTGCTGTTCTAATTGGGTGTTTTCTGCTAACTTGTTTTCCAAATTGCTAATTCAATCCTCTGCTTCATTCAACTTACTCTGTATTTTTTTCAGTGTATTTTTGATGTCAGATACTATATTTTTCATTTCTGACTGGTTCTTTTTTATGATTCCTATGCCCTTTATCATGCTGTTGTAGTTCTCACTAAATTCTTTGAGCATCCTTATACTTATTACTTTGAACTCTATATGTAATAAATTGCCTGCATCCATTTCATTTAGCTCTTTTTCTGTGAAGTTCTCTTGTTCTTTTATTTATGGCTTTCTCTCTCTCTCTCCAATGTGACTTTGTGTTTGTTTCTATATGACTTAAACTCTTTATGGGGTGGCTTTATGTTGTAAGTGTTTTTTGTTACCCAGTGGCACAATCTTTTTGATCACCTTAGCTGTGTGCTCCAGGAAGTTTCTTTTGTGGGTTATTTGAGCCCTCTTGTTATAACTCAGTCTTGATTGCTATTGGCCCATTCATACATGGGATTAACATTCAGGCTGGCTAATTATGAGGATCAACCCCAGCTATTCCATGCAAACTGCTATGCAGGTGCTGGCCACACAAAGCAAAATTTGCCTCTGCAAGTTCTGTTGCCTGCAGGGATCTTCCTTTGGATATGCAGTTTGTGAAACTTATTGGATCCTGCTCTGATGTTGTGTAAAGCTTACCACAGACCATGTTGGATCTGGGCCTTGGGAAGGGACTCTGGTGCAGTCCAATACCAGATACTGTATGTGTTTGGCTCTCAGCAACCTGCTTTAAACTGCAAGGAACTCACAGATTGTGGCTGCCTTAGCTGGGCTTATGTGCATGCAGCAAAAACAACTGCACACCGAAGTTGGCATTTACCAATATTAGGTCTGGGAGCAGAAAAGCAGAAGTTCCAAGACATCCTGAGGTCTTCCTTTATCTGCCTCTGTCTGCCATCTGCCTGCTAGTCTTAGTCACTAAAAAAGCCTCTCGTGGAGTCAGGAGGGTGAGGCTAATGGATTTTTTTTTGGATTTAACCCTCATTGTATTTTCTTTCTATTATCACTAATCCACTTATACCTCTCCCCTCAGCAATCATCACAATGTTGACCATGTCCATAAGTACTTTTACCTTTTTGCTCAATCCCTCCAGCAGCTTTCGCCCCCCCCCCCACAAGCTATCATCCTGCTCTCCATCTATGAGTCTGTCCCCAATTTCCTTATTAGTTCAGTTTGTTCATTAGATTCCATGTATGAGTGTAAAATCATATGGTATTTGTCTTTTTCTGACTAGCTTATTTCACTTAGCATAAAGTTTTTCAGGTCCATCCATGCTGTGGCAAAGCGTAAATTTTCTTCTTTTTTATGTCCAAGTAGAATTCCATTGTGTAAATGTCCCACAGATGTTTTATGTGGGAGACCCCATCCCAAGGCACTCTCCCAGCTGCCATGGATGTGAATAAGTCATCCTGAACACAATCCATTGTTCCAGTGGGAAAGGGGGTGGTGATTCCCTCTAGCAAAGAATGTCCCAACCCCTTCTCCAGAAGGCTTTTATTAGTGTCAGAATGTGCAGGGGTATACAGAATACATGCATAGCTTATCAATCAATGTCCAAAAGGCTACAGTTGTAAAAAATAAATATTACCTTACAGATAACAGTTGAAGAAACACAGATCTTCTCAGGTCAGAGTCTGAAAGACATGCTGATGCCAGATGGTTGTAAAGGCATATTTCATGATTCAAGGAGTTCACTCCTTATGCTTTGAACTTAATCATCTGGTTTATATCAACAGGGCTATACCAAAGCAAAGCAGTCTTCAAAAGATACAATGTATTTATTAGGCCTGATTTCCCAGGGGAACCCTCAGCGTCAGTGTCAGGTCGTACCTGCCTGCTGTGTTCCTGGCTTTCCAGTGAGACTCACTGGACTCTTTCAAGGCCTGCTCACATGGGGCTACAGTCTCCAAAACTATGCAAAGTAGTCCCCAACAGTTTTATCCACTCATCTACTGATGGACACTTGGGCTGCTTCCATATCTTAGCAGTCGTAAATAATGCTGCAATGAACAGAGGGGAGCTTTTTTTCTTTCAAATTAGTGTTTTGGGCTCCTTCAGATATATTCCCAGAAGTAGGATTGCTGGGTCAAAAGGGAGATCCATTTTTAATTTTTTGAGGTATCTCCATACTGCTTTCCACAATGACTACACCAGTCTGCATTCCCACCAACAGTGCAAAAGGGCTCCCCTTTCTCACATCCTCGCCAGCACTTTTCTTGATTTATTGACAATAGCCATTCTGACTGGTGTGAGATGGTATCTCATTGTGGTTTTAATTTACATTTCTTTGGTGATTAGTGATGTTGAACATCTTTTCCTATGTTTATTGGCCATCTGTATGTCCTCTTTGGAGAAGTGTCTATTCAGGGCCTTGGTCCATTTTTAATTGGGTTGCTTGTTTTTTTAGTGTTGAGTTTTGTAAGTTATTTATGATTTTGGATTTCAAACCTTCATAAGAGGTGTTGGGGAATATGTTCTCCCATTCTGTAGGTTGTCTTTTTCTTTTGTTGATGATATCCTTTGCTGTACAAAACAAACAAACAAAAAACAAAAACATTTTAGTTTGATGTAGTTCCATTTGTTTATTTTTTCTTTCATTCCCTTGCCTGGGGAGATATATCTGATAAAATATTGCTACGAACAATGTCTGAGATATTGCTGCCTATACTTTCTTCTATGAGTTTTATGAGTTTTGTGTCTAACATTTGGGTCTTTAATCCATTTTGAATTTGTGTGGTGTAAGAGTGGTATAGTTTCATTCTTTTGTATGTATGTGTCAAATTTTCCCAATACCATTTATCAAATGAACTATCTTTAATTCATTGTATGTGCTTGCTTCTTCTGTTGAATATTAATTTACTGTGAAGGTGTGGGTTTATTTCTGAACTCTCCATTCTGTTCCATTGATCGATATGTCTGTTTTGATGCCAGTATCATGCTATTTTGATTACTATGGCCTCATAGTATAATTTGATATTAGGGGGCACGATTCTCCCAACTTTGTTCTTCTTTCTCATGATCACTTTTGCTATGTTGGTCCTTTTTTGGTTCCATATAAAATTTTGAAATATTTGTTCTAGTTCTGTGAACACCATTGGGATATTGATAGGAATTATGTTGGATCCGTAGGTTGCTTTGGGTAGTATGGATATTTTAATGATGTTAATTCTTCCTATCCATGAACATGGTATGTGCTTCTACTTATGTGCATCTTTTTCAATTTTTTTCATTGTCACAATTTTCTTCAGTGTCTTATAACTTTACATAGGTATTTTCATCTTGGTTAGGATTATTCCTAGATATTTTATTATATTTGAAGCAATTGTGAGTGATTTGTTTTCTTAATTTCCCATTCTGTTAGTTCATCATCAATATATAAAAAATGTATGACAGTGACCAGAGGGGAGAGGGGAGGGAATTTCAGGGGAGAATGGGAAGGGATTACAGGAACAAATATAAAGGACACATGGACAAAAACTAGGGGGATTGGAAATGGGAGCGAGGTGGGGAGGGAGGGGTGGGTGGGTTGGGATGGGAGTAAAGGACAGAAAAATTTACTTGAACAATGATTAAAATAAAATAAAATAAATCTGTGGACACTAATTTTGTATCTTTCTACTTTGTTGAATTAATTTATCAATTCTACTAGTTTCTTGGTGCAATCTTTGGGGTTTTCTATGTACAATATCATGTCACCTGCAAATAATGACAGTTTTACATCTTTCATTCCACTTTGGATGCCTTTTATTTCTTCCTATTGTCTGATTGCTGTGGTTAGGACTTCCAGTACTGTGTTGAATAAGAGAAGTGAAAGCAGACATCCCTGTCTCATTCTTAATCTTATGAGGAGTGCTTGTAGTTTTAGTCCCTTGAGTATGATGCCAGCAGTGGGTTTGTCATATATGGCCTTAATTATGTGTAGGAATGTTCCCTGTAATAAGCTCAGCTGAGAGTTTTTATCATGTATGGGTTCTGGATTTTTATCAGATGCATCTATTGATATGATCATGTGGTTTTTATCCTTCCTTTCATTTACAGAAATGGATCACATTTATTGATTTGTGAATGTTGTGTACCAACCTTGAATTCCCAGAATAAATCCCACTTGATCATGGTGTATGATCTTTTTGATTTATTTCTCCATTTGGTTTGCTAACATTTTTGTTGAGGATTTTGGCATCTATGTTCATTAGAAATAGCAGCCTATAATTTTCTTTCTTTGTAGTGTTATTACCAAATTTAGGAATTAGGATCATGCTGACCTCGTAAAATGAGTTGGGGAGTCTTCCAGCTTCTTGAGTTTTATGAAATAGTTTGAGATGGAGAGGTGTTACCTCTTGTAAAATTTGGTAAAATTCATCTGGGAAGCAATTTGATCCAGGGCTTTTGTTTGTTGAGGATTTTTTTATTATTACATTATTCGCTAGGTGTAATCTGTCTATTCAGATTCTCTGATTCCTCCTGATTTCATTTTGGAAGATTGTGTGTTTCTAGGAATTTATCCACTTTGTCTAGGTTGTCCTGTTTGTTAGCATGTAGTTGTTCATAGCATTTTGTTACAATCCTTCATATTTCTTTGGCATCAGTTGTTATTTCTCCTCTTTCATTTCTTCTTTTAGTTATTTGGTCCTCTTTTTTTTCTTGATGAGCCTGGTTAAAGTCTGTCAATCTTATTTATTCTCTCGAAGAACAGTCTCTTGGATTCATTGTAATTCTGTATCTTTTTAGATCAATTATTAGACTTTATTTCATTAATTTCTGTTCTGATCTGATCTTTATTATTTCCTTCCTTCTCGCTTTGGGCTTTGTTTGTTGTTCTTTTTCAAGTTCCTTTAAGTGTGAGGGTACAGTGTTTATTTGAGCTTTTTCTTTTCTCTTTTTTTTTAGATAGTCCTGTAGTGCTATGAATTGGCCTCTTAGGATTGCTCTTCCATTGCCCCACAGATTTTGAATGGTCATGTCCTCATTTTCTTTTGTTTTAAGATATCTTTTCATGTCTTCCTTGATCTCTTTATTCATCTATTCACCTTTAAATAACATGTTAGTTGTCTTCTTTGTCTTTGTGTATTTTTCAGTTCATGTGATTGATTTCTTGTTTCATAACATTGTAGTCAGAGAAAACACTTGAAATGATTTCAATCTTAAATTTATTGAGACTCTATTTATGTGCTAACATATGGTCTAAGAAAACAGTCCATGTGCACTTGAAAGGTATGCATATTCTGCTGTTTTGGGGTAAAATACTCAAAAGATATCAATTAAATCCATATGATCTAGTGTGTCATTTTAGGTTACTGTCTCCTTGTTGATTTTCTGTCTGGAAGATCTATCTGTTGATGTTAAAATCCCCTTCTATGACTGTATTTCTGTGCATCTCTCACTTTATGTCCATTAAATTTTGCTTCACATATTTAGGTACTCCTATGTTGGATGCATAAATATTTGCTTGGGTTACAGCCACTTGTTGGATTGTCCCCTTTTTCATTATTTAGTGTCCTTTGACTCTTACTATATCTTTAGTTTTATAGTCTATTTTTGTCAGTTATAAGCACTGCTACCTTAGCTTTTTTTCTTAGATTTTCATGAGATATTTTTTCTATCCCACTACATTATCTGTGTGTGTCTTTCAACCTGAGATAGGTCTCTTCAAGGCAGCATATGTAGGGGTCTTATTTTCCTACCCATTCAGCTACCTTGTTTATGTATTTTATTGGAGCATTTAAGCCATTTACATTTCAAGTGATTATTGATAGATACATATTTAGTGCCATTTTATTGTTAAACTATTTTATTCTTTTTTTTCTTTCTCTTTTCTTTCATCTTCTTAAAGCAAGCTCTTTAACGTTTTTTTGTGGTATTTGTTTGGTGTTAACAAACTCCTTTTGCTTCTTCTTCTCTAGGAAGCTTCTTATTTCTCCTTTTCTATTATATTTATTTATTTTTTTCTTTCTCTTTTTAATAGATAGTCCTGATAGGTAAATAGCCTTGTTTGTAGATCCTTGCTTTCCAATACATTGTATATATCACACCACTACCTTCTAGCCTGAAACATTTCTTTTCACTTTTTATTGTTATTCAAGCACAGTTGTATCCATTTTCACATGACCCCTACCCTCCTGCCCCACCTATCCCTGCCTCTCAACCTTGAACCTACCCCCTTTAGCTTTGTCCATGAATCCTTTATATAGGCCCTTGACTTATTAGAGGGACTATTATCCCTCTCCCCCCTCCTCTCTGGTTATTGTCAGTTTGTTCCTCACTTCAATGTCTCTGGTTGTATTTTGCTTGCTTGTTTGTTTTGTTGATAGTTTCCACTTATAGGTGAGATCATATGGTATTTGTTTCACCACCTTCCTTATTTCACTTAGCACAATGCTTTCCAGTCCCATCCATGCCATTGCAGAGGGTAGGACCTCCTTCTTTTTGTCTGCTGCATAGTATTCTATGGTGGAAATGTACCACAGTTTTTTGATCGACTCATTTACTGATATGCACCTAGGCTGTTTGTAGTACTTGGCTACTATAAATTGTGCTGCTATGAATATTGGGATGCATAGCTTCTTTTGAATTGGTGTTTCAGGATTCTTAGGGTATAATCCCAACAGTGGGATCACTAGATCAAAAGACAGTTCCATTTTTAGTTTTCTGAGGAAATCCTGCACTGTTTTCCACAGTGGCTGCACCAGTCTGCATTCCCACTAATAGTGTACCAGGGTTTCCTTTTCTCTACAACCTCTCCAGCACTTGTTTGTTGATTTGTTTATGATGGCCAATCTCACCAGTGTGAAGTGGTATCTCACTGTGGCTTCAATTTGCATCTCTGTGATGGCAAGTGATGCTGAGCATCTTTTCTTATGTCTCTGGGCCCTCTGTATGTCCTCCTTGAAGCAGTGTCTGTTCAGGTCTTTCTCCCATTTTTTTTTACAGTTGTCCCATTTTCCCATCTTTATTCCCCTCCACTCTGTGCACCCCTTCCCACCTGCATTCACCCTGCCTTTAGTTCATGTCCATGGGTCACGTATATAAGTTATCTGGCTTCTACTTTTCCTATACTATTTTTAACCTCCCCGTGTCTATCTTCTACCTATCATTTACGCTACCTATTCTCTGTACCTTTTTCCCCCTTTCCCCACCAACTCCCCCACTGATAACCCTCCATGTGATCTCCATTTCTGTGATTCTGTTCCTGTTCTAGTTGTTTGCTTAGTTTGTTTTTGTTTCAGTTTTAAGTGTGGTTGTTAATAACTGTGAGTTTCTTCTCATTTTACTGTTCATATTTTTTGTCTTCTTTTTCTTAAGTAAGTCCCTTTAACGTTTCATATAAGGGCTTGGTGATCATGAACTCCTTTAACTTCACCTTATCTGAGAAGCATTCTATCTGCTCTTCCATTCTAAATGATAGCTTTGCTGGATAGAGCAATCTTGGATGTGGGTCCTTCCCTATCATGACTTGGAATACCTCTTTCCAGCCCCTTCTTGCATGAAAGGTTTCTTTTGAGGAATCAGCTGACACTATTATGAAAACTCTTTTGTAGGTAACTGTCTCCTTATCTCTTGCTGCTTCTAGGATTCTCTCCTTGATTTTAATCTTGGCTAATGTAATTATGATGTGCCTTGGTGTGTTCCTCCTTGGGTCCAACTTCTTTGGGACTCTCTGAGGTTCCTGGAATTCCTGGAAGTCTATTTCCTTTGCCAGAATGGGGAAGTTATCCTTCATTATTTGTTCAAATAAGTTTTCAATTTCTTGCCTTTCCTCCTCTCCTTCTCGTACCCCTATGATTCAGATGTTGGAACATTTAAAGATGTCCTAGAGGTTCTTAAACTTTTCCTCATTTTTTAAAAAAATTCTTGTTTCTTCATTCTGTTCTGGTTGAATGCTTATTTCTTCCTTCTGGTCTACATCATTGATTTGAGTCCTGTTTTCCTTCCCATCACTGTTGGTTCCCTGTGCGTTTTCCTTTATTTCACTTAGCATAGCCTTCATTTTTTCATCTAATTTGCAACCATATTCAATCAATTCTGTGAGCATCCTGAGTATCAGTGTTTTGAACTGTGAATCTGATAGGTTGGCTATGTCTTTGTTGATTAATTTTTTTCTGGGGCTTTGATCTGATCTTTCCTCTGGGCAATTTTTTTCCCCTAGCATCATCAATAAAATATGTTTTTAATTTTTAATTTTATTTTATTCATTGTTCAAGTACAGTTTTCTGTTCTTTACTCCCATCCCAAGCCACCCACACTTCCCTCCCCACCTTGCTCCCATTTCCACCCCTCCCCACTAGTTTTTGTCCATGTGTTCTTTATAATTGTTCTTGTAAACCCTCTCCCCTCTGGTCCCTGACAGCATGTTCTCTATTTCAGTGTGTTTGGCTGTATTTTGCTTGTCTCTTTTGTTGTTTAGGTTCCTGTTAAAGGTGAGATCATATGGTATTTTTGTTTCACTGCCTGACTTATTTTGATTAGCATAATGCTTTCTAGCTCCATCCATGATGTCACAAAGAGTAGGAGCTCATTTGCTCTTTCTGCTGTTCAGTAGTTCATCATGTAAATGTATCATAGTTTTTTAATCCATTCATTTACTGATGGGCACTTAGGTTGCTTCCAACACTTGGCTATTGTAAATTGTGCTGCTGTGAACATTGGGGTGCATAAGTTCTTTTGGATTGGTGTTTCAGGGTTCTTAGGATATAATCCTAGCAGTGGAATTGCTGGGTCCAAAGACAGATCCATTTTTAGTTTTTTTTTTTTTTACTATTTGGTATTTTTTTTTATTTTTAATATATTTTATTGAATATGCTATTACAGTTGTCCCATTTCCCCCCTTCACTCCCCTCCACTCTGCACACCCTCTCCCACCCACATTCCCCCATTTAGTTCATGCGTCTTAAGTTCTTTAACTTCTACATTTCCCATACTATTCTTGCCCTCCCCCTGTCTATTTTCTACCTACCATCTATGCTACTTATTCTCTGTACCTTTTCCCCACTCTCTCCTCCTCCCCACTCTCCTGTTGCTAACCCTCCATGTGATCTCCACTTCTGCGGTTCTGTTCCTGTTCTAGTTGTTTGCTTAGTTTCTTTTGGTTTTGTTTTAGGTGTGA